>JAMYXO010006020.1:2500-5000 GCA_033310375.1 Conus canariensis | reverse complement strand
TTGGGGAAAAAAAAAAAAAATTTTTTTTAAAACCCCTTTCCCCCCTTTTTTTAAAAAAAAAAAAAAACCCCCCAAAAAATTTTTCAAATTTTAAATTTTAAAAAAAAAAAATTTTAAAAAAATTTTTTTTCCAAATTTTTTTAAAAAAAATTTTAAAAAAAAATTTTTAAAACCCTTTTTTCCCTTTTTTTTTTTTAAATTTTTAAAAAAAAAGGGGGGGTTTTTTTTCCCCCCAAAAAAAAATTTTTTTTTTTTTTAAAAAAAAAAAAAAAATTTTTTTTTTCCCCCTTTTAAAAAATTTTAATTTTTTAAAAAAACCCCTTTTTAAAAAAACTTTTTTTTTTTTGGGGGTTAAAAAATTTTGGGTTTTTTTTTTTTTAAATTTTTTTTTTTTCCCAGGGTCAGAAATTTTCCCCCCCCAAATTTTTTTCCCAAAAAAAATTTTTTTTTTTTTTTTTTTTTTTTTTTTTAATTTTTTTTTTAATTTTTTTGGGGAAAAAAAAAAAAAAAATTAAATTTAAAAAAAAAAAAAACCCCCCCAAAAAAAAAAAAAAAATTTAAAGGGAAAAAGGAAAAAAAAAAGGGGGGTTTTAAAAAAAATTTTAAAAAAGGGAAAAAAAAAAAGGCCCGGGAACTTAAAAAATTTTTTTTTAAAAAAAAATTTAAAAATTTTTAAAATTTTTTTTAAAAAAAAATTTTTTCCCGGAAAAATTTTTTTTTTTTTTTTTAAAAAATTTTTTTTTTTTGAAAAAAAAAAAATTTTAAAAAAAAAATTTTTTTAAGGGGGTTTTTGGGGGGTTTTTTTTTAAACCCGGGGAAAAAAAAATTTTAAAAATTTAAAAAAGGGGGAAAAAAAAATTTTTAATTTTTTTTTTTAAAAATTTTAAAAATTTTTCCCAAAAAAAAATTTTTTTTTTTTTTTTAAAAATTTAAAAATTTTTGGGGGCCCCCAAATTTTTTAAATTTGTTTTAAAAAAGGGGAAAATTTTCCCCCTTTTTTTTTTAAAAAAAAATTTCCCAAAAAGGGGAAAAAAAAATTTTTTTTTTTAAAAAAAAAATTTTAAAAAATTTTTTTTTTTTTCTTTCCCTTTTTGGGGTTTTTTTTTTTTTCCCTTTTCTCTTTTTTTTTTTTTCCTTTTTCTTTTTTTTTTCCTTTTTTTTTTTTTTTTTTCCCCCCAACCCCCCTTTTCTTTTTTCCCCCCCCCTTTTTTTCTTCTTCTTTTTTTTTTTTTCTTTTTTTTTTTTTTTTTTTTTTTTCTTTTTTCCCCCCGTTTTTTTTTTTTTTTCCCCCCTGTTTCTTTGGTTTTTTTTTTCCTTTTTTTTTTCCCCCCCCCCCTCTTTTCTCTCTCTTTTTTTTTTCCCCTTTTTTTTTTCCCTTTTTTAAAATTTTTTTTAATTTTTTTTTTTTGGGTTTTTTTTTTTAATTTTGTTTTTTTTTTTTTCCTTTTTTTTTCTTTTTTTTAAATTTTTTTTTTTTTGGGGGAATTTTGGGGTTTTTTTTTTTTTTTAAAAAAAAAAAAATTAAAAATTTTTTCCCCCCAAAAAATTTTTTTTTTTTCCCCCGGTTTGGGTTTTCCCTTTTCTCTTTTTTTTGGTTTTTTTTTTTTGGGTTTTTTTTCTTTCTTTTTTTTGGGTTTTTTTTTTTCCCCTCTTTTTTTTTTCTTTTTTGGGGGTTTTTTTCCCCCCCCCCCCTTTTTTTTTTTTTTTTTTTTTTTCTTTTTTTTTAATTTTTTTTTTCCTTCCCTTTTTTTTTTTTTTTTTTTTTTATCTTTTTCTCTTCCCCTTTTTTTTTTTCTTTTTCCTTTTTTTTTTTTCTTTTTGGTTTTCCCCCCCCCCCCTTTTTTTTTTTTTTTTTTTCTTCTCTTTTTTTTTCTCTTCTTTTTTTTTTTTTTTTTTTTTTTTTTTCTTTTTCCTTTTTTTTTTTTTTTTTTTTGTTTTTTTTTCCCCCCCTTTTTTTTTTCCTTTCCCCTTTTTTTTCCCCTTTTTTTTTTTTTTTAATTCCCCTTTTTTTTCCTTTTTTCCCCGTCTTTTAAAAAAAAATTTTTTTTTTTTAAATTTTTTTAAATTTTCTTTTTCCTCCCTTTAAAAAAAACCCCCCTTTTTTTTTTTTTTTTTTTTTTCTTCATTCAATTTTTCCCCCCTTTTTTAAAATTTTTTTTTTGGGAATTTCCTCCTATTAAATTTTTTTTTTTTTTTCTTCCCCTTTTTTTAAAAAAATTTTTTTTTTTTTTCCCTTTTTTTTCCCCCTTTTTTTTGTCCCTTTCCTTTTTTTCCCCCCCCTTTTTTTTGTTTTTTAATTTTTAAAAAATTATTTTTTAAAAAGGGGTTTTTTTTTTTTTTTGGGGGTTTTTTTGGGGTTTTTATTTTTTTTCCCCCGGGGGGGGGTTTTTCCCCCTTTTTTTATCTTTTAAAATTTTTTTTTCCCCTTTTTAAAAAAATTTTTTTTTTCCCCCAAAAACCCTTTAAAAATTTTTTCCCCCAAAAAAATTTTTCCCCCTTT
>JAMYXO010006019.1:0-14406 GCA_033310375.1 Conus canariensis | reverse complement strand
TCTGTTTTTTGTGTTTTTTCTGCCTACCCATGGTTCTTTCACCTGCATTTCTCTTTCAGCATTCTCCTTATTAATCTGCAGTTTTCTGTTTTGTCTATCTTCTGCCTTTACGGATCTTTACCCTATTCTTTTCCTTTTTTCACAAGTCTTCTGTAGCACTTTCTATTTTCTCTGTGGCCTCTTGGTCCACCGTGTTGACCGTGCGGTGCGGCCCGTGTCGGGGGAGAATGGTG
The DNA here is from genome assembly GCA_033310375.1 of Conus canariensis. NCBI lineage: Eukaryota > Metazoa > Mollusca > Gastropoda > Neogastropoda > Conidae > Conus > Conus canariensis. The sequence goes on along the minus strand of JAMYXO010006019.1, from coordinate 14,173 downwards.
TCCTGGTGGTTGAGAGGGACTCGGAGTAGGATCCGTGCCCCTCAACACGCCACTTTGGCCCGGACTTCCCCTAGACGGGGGGCAGCATGGGGCCCAATGCTGTCAACCGGTCGCCTTCACAGTGTGGGCATGGCATGGGTCAAACCGTGTGCCACGTTGCTTGTCCTGGAAGCCAGGTGAGTGGCCTCCTGTCCGTTCCCGGCAGTTGGTAATGAGCCTGGTGGATGGGGTGGAGCGCATGCCACGCGGTGTATACCTGCACTATAACCCTGGTGTTTCCCTTTGCTGGAGGACCGCTTAGGGGCATCGCCCTTGTGGGCACTCGATGGCGGGTGGGGAGTAGGGGAGGTGAAGTTTTTTCCTTTCATTATGACATCTAAACAATTACCCCCTAACAAAAAGAGAAGAAATGATGATGGACATGGCACGCTTATGGACGAGACTATGAATAGAGATTCAGATTCAGATAATGAGATAAGAGAAGTGGCAAAGAGAAAGGGTATCCAAAACACATGGCCAAGCTTCCTTTTAGTGGAAGCAAAAGATCCGAAAGAATCCATTGCTCGGATTTCTCCGTTCGCTGTTTGCAAGTGGTTCGAGGGAGTTTCGTCCACAGGATTTAAAATGATCAAAAGACTCCGATCTGGTAGTTACCTTGTTAACTGTGCTACGGAAGCGGCGTCTCGGTTGCTGCTGAAAAGGGATGGTTCTCAACTCATGCAGATCACAGTTAAGGTTTCCATTCACCCCTTTCTCAACTACTCGAAAGGGGTAATCAGATGTGTTGACTTGGCTGGAGTTGCTGAATCAGAAATTCGGACTGAGATGGAAAGTCAGGGTGTTCTGCAGGTCCATAGAGTTAAAATCTCTAAAGGAAGTGACTTAATCGAAACCAACACACTATTCTTGACTTTTGCTATGCCATCTCCCCCAGAGTTTGTCAAAGTGGGTTATGTCCGAGTGAAAGTTACGCCTTTTGTACCATCTCCTTTGCGGTGTTTCAAGTGCCAACGCTTTGGGCATTCCAGCCGAGCTTGTCGGGGTCAGGAGATCTGTCGTGACTGTGGACAGAAGAAGCATGATGAATCTTGTATAAATGCTGTATACTGTGTCAATTGTAAGGGTGATCATCCAGCAAATTCAAAAAGTTGTCCAGTGTGGAAAAAGGAATGCGAGATTCAGAAAGTAAAGATTGAGAGGAAATGTTCCTTTCTTGAGGCTAGAAGGCTAGTGGAGGCCAGGACTCCTTCGGCTGCGACTTATGCACAGAAGGTGGTTAACGATTCTGCGAACCGGTCATCGGGTGATGATCTGGGAGCAGCTCCATTCACTGCTCTGGAGAAGAAATTGACAGAATTGTTGTCATCGGTTTTGGATCGGCTTACTATACTTGAACAATCAGTTGAGGTTTTGTCTCAGAAATGCAATAGTGTTCCGTCCAGCAGTGTACAACAGGCTTCAGTCCCTGCTGGTGAGGGAAGAAGTGTTTCAGTTGCACAAAGTGCTGTGGATCAGAGGTCAGGGGTGAAGGATCGGAGGAAAGAGATGTCCCCTCGCTCACAGGCCAATAACAGCAGTACGAGACAGGCACGCAGTGAGGAGCGTCCTTTTCGGACTCCAGACCCTCCTAGGGGAAAATCTCGAAGTCAGGTATTTGGTGCAGCAGGTTTCAGTCCAGTAAGAGCAAATTCCAAGCATGGCAACAAACAACTTAGAAATTTATCAGGAGCATCGGCTTCTGACCTTGTCTTGAAGAACCGTTTTAGTTCTTTGGTGGACAGTGAAGTTTCTGGAGAAGAGGGCTGATAGATATTCTTTTAACAACCTAACATGGACATACTCCAGTGGAACATAAGGGGAGTTAAAGCAAATTGTCGGGACCTTGAGCTATTATTGACAGAGTATAGATCTTCGGTAATTGCTCTTCAGGAAACCCTTTTAACTGCAAGTAAGAAGCATGAGATTCCTCGTTTCTCCTGCTTACTCAAGCCAGCTTCTGCAGACTTTTCAAGGAGAGGCGTTTCTCTTTATATTCATAATTCGGTACTACATACAGAAATTCCACTTCAGACGGATCTGGAGGCAGTGGCAGCTCGTATCTCGTTAAACAAGGTCGTTACGATATGTTGTTTGTATCTGTCTCCATCTTCTGTGATTTCGAAGAGTCAGTTGGATGGTTTAATTTCTCAGCTCCCTCGCCCATTTCTTTTATTGGGTGACTTGAATGGCCATTCTCCACAGTGGGGAAGTAACTGCACCAATTCTCAAGGGAAAGTTCTTGAGGATTTTATATCGGATCATGATCTCTGTCTTCTGAATTCAGGCTCACCGACCTTTTGTTCTCCTTCTGGTTCTTTGACTCACTTGGATTTGTCCATTTCCGACCCTTCCTTATTTTTGGACTTAGAGTGGCAGGTTCATTCGGACCTAAGCGGGAGTGATCACTTTCCGATTTTTATTTATTTTACAAAGCAAATGCAGGAGTCCCCTCGGGAAACATGGAAGTTTCGCTCTGCAGATTGGAGTCTTTATCAGCAACAGATTTTAAGTAGACTGCCTATGAATCTGTTGCGGAGTTATGATGATCCTGTTTTGCAGTTCACTAAAGTGATTGTAGAGAGTGCTAAGGAAGCTATTCCCAAGTCCCGTGATAAACCAAATGATGTTAAGACCCCTTGGTATGATAAAGAGTGCAAAACTTTGAAGGGTAAGAGAAAAGGTGCTCAAAGACTTTTTGCTAGGTTTCCTATGGTGGGGAACAAAGTTAAACATCAGGCGTGTAGGGCTAAGTGTCGGTATACTTTTAAAACTAAGAAGAAAGAATCTTGGAAAAATTTTTGTTCAAATCTGTCCTTTAAGGTCAATTCAAGGAAAGTCTGGAAACTAATCCGTAAGATTAAGGGAAAGTCGGTTACATCAGTTATAAAATGTTTGCAAGTAAATGGATCGATTATTACTAATAAAAAGGAGGTTGCTAACTTGTTAGCTGTTACTATCCATCAAAATTCGTCAGCTGATCATTATTGCAAGGAATTCCAGCGTATCAAAAGATCAGCAGAGTCAAAATCTTGTTCCTTCGTGCCAGATAGTTCTGAGGATTACAACTGCGTTTTCAGCATGGATGAGTTAAAGGACGCCATTTTGAAAGCCAACAACTCAGCTCCTGGACCAGATGACATTCATTATCAATTTATTCAACATTTGCCAGCTGAGGGTTTAAAGGTGTTGTTGTCTCTGTTTAATCATGTTTGGTGTTCAGGGTATTTTCCACCTTCTTGGAGAGAGGCGGTTGTTATCCCTATTCCTAAACCAGGGAAAGATCATTCGGACCCTAACAACTATCGTCCTATAGCTCTCACTAGTTGCTTATGTAAAACTATGGAGAGAATGGTATATTCTCGATTGTTATGGCAGTTAGAATGTCTGGGGGCCTTAGATGTTTCCCAGTGTGGATTTCGGAACAACCGCAGTACTACTGATCACCTGGTTCGATATGAGTCTTTTATCAGGAATGCTTTGATTAATGGAGAACATGTAGTTTCTATTCTTTTTGATTTAGAAAAAGCTTATGACACAACATGGAGGCATGGAATTCTCCAGGATTTGAAGGCACTTGATTTCAAAGGTAATTTACCAATGTTTATTGCTAATTTTTTGTCTAACAGGCATTTCAGTGTTAGGCTTCATTCGACCTTTTCGGATCCTTTTGAGCAGGAGATGGGTGTCCCTCAGGGTAGCATCCTTTCTCCACTTCTGTTCAATCTCAAGATTAATAACATTGTCCAGTCAGTAAATTCTGGAATTGATAAGTCATTATTTGTTGATGACTTCTCCATCTCTGCCAAGGGGAAAACTTTGGCTGCAGCTGAGCGTCAACTTCAGTTGTGTGTTAATCGTGTTCAGCAGTGGGTTACTGAAAATGGATTTAAGTTTTCAGCTACTAAGACAGAGTGTGTTCATTTCCATAGGAAAAGATCTCAGGTCTTAGAACCAGCTATCAGTCTCAATGGTCAAGTAATTAAAGTTTCCAAACAAGTGAAATTTTTGGGGGTTATTTTTGATAATAAGCTTTCTTTTTTGCCTCACATTAAGTACATTAAACAATCTTGCCAGTCAGGTTTGAATGTTTTGAAGGTTATTAGTCACACTGATTGGGGTGCAGACAAGCGAACTTTGTTGCGATTGTATCGGGCTTTGGTGAGACCAAAGCTAGATTATGGGTGTGTGGTATATGGTTCTGCAAGAAAATCTTACCTCAAAGCTCTTGATCCAATTCATCATCAAGGACTGCGGATTGCTCTGGGAGCATTTCGCACATCTCCAAAAGAGAGTTTGTATGCTGAATCTGGTGAACCCCCTCTGGAGCTAAGGAGGTTGTGTCTTTCCATGAATTACTATCTGAAACTGAGGGCTAATCCAGAAAACCCTGCCTATGATATTGTCATGAACCCGCCTTTTAGAGCCAAATATGATCTAAAGCCAAATGAGATTCCTCCACTGGGTATTCGTATTTTGCCCCACTTCGGGGCAGCTGGCATTGACCTTGATGCTGTTGATGACGGTCCATTACAGACTGATGTACCTCCCTGGAAAGTCGCCAATCCAGAGATTAATTTATATTTAACTCAATTTCGAAAGGTCACCTCGAGTGCTGCATATAAACAACTTTATCTTGGGCAATGTGAACTTTATCAAGATTTTATCAAGATTTTTACAGATGGTTCTAAAAAAGGTGAGAGGGCTGCAGCTGCCATTGTGTGATAACAATTTTCAGGAGCCTACTTTGTTAAGATTGCGGGATTGGTCGTCTGTTTATACTGCTGAACTAAAGGCTTTAAATCTGGCCCTCAGTGCGGTGTCCAGGTCAGATCAGAATGATTTCCTTATTTTATCGGATTCATTGTCGGCATTGTCGGCTCTATCGACAAGAGAAGTTTCACATCCAGTTTTGGCTGATATTCATGATCTTCATACTCGGCTTGTCTCTTCGGGAAAGCATATAGTTTTCTTGTGGGTCCCCAGCCACATGGGAATCTATGGTAACTCAGTGGTGGACAAAGCAGCCAAACAAGCTCTCGGTGCAAGTCTTTCCAGGAGGCCTATGCAGTTTGTTCCTCACTCTGATCTACGTCATAAATCTAGTTTGTATTGTCGTGAACTGTGGCAGAGTGAATGGTGTAATCAAATTCATAATAAATTGTTTAAAATTTGCCCAGATTTAACTATTCCTTTCCCATCGGTGGTATGTAACCGTAAAGAGGAATCGGTTTTGTCACGGTTACATATTGGGCACAGCTATATAACGCACAGTTGGATACTCAGAGGGGAAGACCCCCCATTGTGTGTTGCGTGTGACAGCTTGTTCAGTGTTAATCATTTTTTGACAGAATGTGCTGATTTGATGTGTATCAGAGAGAAGTTCTTTTCCACCAGTGATTTATCAGTTCTTTTTCGTGAGATTTCAGTAGATCTTATTTTTTCTTTTTTGAAAGAGGTAAACTTATTTTATAAAATATAGTGTTTTAATTATGTATACAGGTGTCGTCGGAGTTGAACAGATAATTGTGCTTTTGTCCTCATAAATTTTAAGCTATGTGTTAATACTAGTGTGGGTATTTGTATTTAGAGACTTAGATATGATAGCTGAGGTCCTGATTTGGCTCCTAGTAGTCCGCTGGACCCTATAAACACCAACTAACTAACTAACTAACTTTCTTATGTGGCAGAATCGGTGTACTAGAAGACCGTGACCAAACCAGAGAAAAGGTACCACACCTACACGGCCAGTAAACCCATAAAGGTTAATTTAGGACTACTACATTCTAAGATGAAATATATACGACACGAATATATATAGAGATAGATAGATCAATGCATAAAATTGTGAAGTAGACGTTTGTACCCATCGGGGCATTGATTTTCGTGTTTTGTTCTTAAGGGAGTTGGCAAAGTTGGTAAATGAGCTGGTCATGTCAATTCCTTGTCATCAAATTAGTGAATGCACTTTTAAATCACTTGCACAGAGTTTACGACATGACCAATAGTTTGATTACTTTTCCCTTAGGATAATGAGGAACGCTAATACAGCACTATCCACTCTCCCAGCCACATTTCTCACCTAAACCTCTCTGCGACTCTGCCTTTGCTTGTTCCTTTCATTTTATTTTTACATTTCATTCTTATTCCTTACTATCGTCCATTGGTTTCCTGCCTTTCTGGTCCATTCAGCTGTCTTCACACTTTTTCATCTTTTCTTCCCTCATGGAAATGGTGATGATGGACAAATCGGAATGGTGTGTGTGTGTCTGAGAGAAGTGTGAAGGCCTGGTGAGTGTGCACTTTGCTTGCTTACCGTTTTATTTTTTAGGGGTGGGGTGGGGAAGGGGGCAAAGGAATGACAGCTGATCAATATTTTTGTCTTCTATATCGAAGTCTGTCTGTCTCTCTCTCTCTCTCTCTCTCTCTCTCTCTCTCTCTCTCTCTCTCTCTCTCTCTCTCTCTCTCTCTCTCTCTCTCTCGCTCGCTCGCTCGCTCTCTGTATGCTTGTGAACTTTTTTTTCACCTTTCTTTTGACTTGCAGTATCCAGGGTTATATTTCACTCGATGAAATTTTGATGAAAACAAAAAATGCTTTAGGGAATGTGTATGATTGTGTTATTACTATCACTGACATTCTGTATTCTTATTTCTTGACCTCTTTACTGCCAGGTACAGTTTTTACTTTATACAAATAAATGTGTAATCCTGCCCAATCTTTGCAATGGCCTGCCTTTGGTACGCTGTTGCAAATATTACAGCAACATACCATATTGTGAAGAGTACATACGCAAATTTTTGTGTTGGTGTGTTTGCCTATGTGTTCTTAGAAATTAAGTTTTGGTTTTGTGTGTGTACGTGTTTGCGTTTGGTGGGGTGGGTCTTTCATTGTTCTACACCTGGAAATTCTGTGATTGTAATTTCCTCTTTTCTGTGACTGCCTTTTGTTCCTTTCATTATATTTTTACATTTTATTCTCCTTTGTTATTATCGTCCACTGGTTTTGTGCCTTTCTGGCCCATCCAGCTGTCCTCACACTTTTTCATCTTTCTTCCTCATGAAAATGGACAAATCGGAGGGAATGGTGTGTGTCGGAGAGGTGTGTGAGGCCTGGTGAGTGTGCAGTTTGTTTGCTTACTGTTTTATGTTGTGGGGAGAGGGGAGGGGTAAAGGGAGAACAGCTGATCATATTTTGAAGCTGAATTGATATGTGTTTGTGGATTTGTTTTAGTATCCAGTGTTGTATTTCACTGGATTAAATATTGACGACAAAAAAACTGTTACATGTTTGGGGAATGTGTATGATGGTGTTATTACCATCACTGACATTGTGTATTATTTCTTGACATCTTTAGTGCCAGATACAGTGTTATACTTTATAGAAGTATGTGTGATGCTGCTGTCCAAATCTTTGCAGTGGCCTACCTTTGGTATACTGTTGCAAATATTACAGCAACATACCTTATTGTGAAGAGTGCATAAGCAGTTTTGTTTGTTCTTTCCGGTGTGTTTGCCCATGTGTTCTCAAAAATTAGCCTTTGTGTTGGTTTTGTGTGTGTACATGTCTGTGCGCATGTGGAGGCGTTATGTGTGCGTGTGTGTGTGGGTGTGTTCGCCTGCGCACGCGTTTGTATGTGGTAGGGGTGGGTGGATGGGTGCGGGTCTTTTCTTCTACAACTCCTGGAATTTATATTTTGTAATTTTCTTTTTTCTGTGATTCTGTGTGGCTCTGCCTTTACTTGTTCCTGTGATTTCATTTTTTACATTTTATTCTTATTCCTTACTATCGTCCATTGTTTTCCTGCCTTTCTGGTCCATTCAGCTGTCTTCACACTTTATCTTTTCTTCCCTCATGGAAATGGTGATAATGGACAAATCGGTCGGAATGGTGTGTGTGTCTGAGAGGTGTTGTGGAGGCCTGGTGAGTGTGCAGTTTGTTTGCTTGTTTTATTTTTTTTTGGGGGGAGAGGGAGGAGGGGTAAATGGAGGACAGCTGATCAATATTTTTATCTTCTATATTGATGTGTGTGAATTGTTTTTTTTACCTTTCTTATGACTTACAGTATTCAGTGTTGTATTCCATTTTATGAAAACAAAACCAGTACTTCCGGAAATATGTATGATGGTGTTATTACTATCACTGACATTGTGTATTCTTATATCATGACATCTTAAGTGCAAGATACAGTGTTGTACTTTAAACGAATAAATGCGTCATACTGCTGTCCAATCTTTGCAATGGCCTACTTTTGGTACGCTGTTGCAAAAATTACAGCAACATACCATATTGTTAAGAGTACATAAGTAATTGTTTTTAATGTTTTTGTCGATGTTTGGCTATATGTTCTTAAAAATTAGTTTTTGTGTATGTACCTGGGACTGTGCGAAAGTGTAGGGATTGTGTGCATGCGTGTGCGTATGCGTGTGTATGTGTGTGTATTGGGGTGGGGGGGGGGGGTGGCAAAGGGAGGACAACTGATCAATATTTTTGTCTTCTATATTGAAACGTGTTTCTGGATGTTTGTGTTCGCGAACTTTAACCTTTCTTATGACTGTGTGTGTGTGTGTGTATGTATGTAATTTATGTGTGTGTGGGGTGGTGGTGGTGGTGTTTGTGTGGTGTCTCCGCTTGCTCGTGCGTTTGTATTTGGGGGATGGGGGTCTTTCACTCTTGTTTTTTTTAGCAGGGGGGGGGGGGGGGTAAAGGGAGGACAGCTGATCAATATTTGTCTTCTATATTGAAATCTCTCTTTCTCTCTCTCTCTCTCTCTCTCTCTCTCTCTCTCTCTCTCTCTCTCTCTCTCTCTCTCTCTCTCTCTCTCCCTCCCTCCCTCTCCTTTCTTTCTCCCTGTGTGTATATGTGTGTGTGTGAATTTTTGTAACCTTTGTTATGACTTACAGTATCCAGTGTTGTATTTCATTTGAAATTTTGATGAAAACTAAACCAAGGCTTTGGGGAATGTGCTTGATGGCGTTATTACTATCACTGACATTGTGTATTCTCATTTCTCGACGTCTTTACTGCCGGAGACAGTGTTATACTTTACAGAAATATAAGCGTCATGCTGCTGTCCAATCTTTGTAATGGCCTACCTTTGGTACGCTGTTGCAAATATTACAGCTACATACCGGTTTTTGTTTTTTTCTAAAGTAAGGTGGGGGAGGAGGCAAAGGGAGGAAATGTTTCTGTGCGTGTGTGTGTGTGTGTGTGTGTGTGTGTGTGTGTGTGTGTGTAATTTCTTTTTGCCCTTTCTTATGATATACAGTATCCAGTGTTGTATTTCACTTGATGAAATGTTGAAGAGAAAACCCATACTTTGGGGAATGTGTATGAGGGTGTTATTACAAAAACTGACGTTGTGTATTATTTCTTGACATCTTTGCTGCCAGATACAGTGTTATACTTGATAGAAATATAAGCGTCATGCTGCTGTCCAATCTTTGCAATGGCGTACCTTTGGTACGCTGTTGCAAATATTACAGCAACATACCATATTGTAAACAGTACATAAGAATTTTTTTTTTTGTCAGTGTGTTTGCCTATGTGTTCTTAAAAATTCGCTTTTGTTTTGTGTATGTACCTGTGACTGTGCACATGTGAGGGCATTGTGTGTGTGTGTGTGTGTGTGTGTGTGTGTGTGTGTGTGTATGTTTTTTTTTGTTTGTTTTTTTTTTGGGGGGATTGGGGGTGGGGGACGACGGGTGGTGTTTGTGTGGTGTGTCTTTCTGTGTGTGTGTGTGTGTGTGTGTGTGTGTGTGTGTGTGTGTGTGTGTCCGCTTGCACATGCGTTTGTATTTTGGGGGTGGGTGTCGGGGTCTTTCACTCTTGTTTTTTTTTAGGGGGGAAGGGGTAAAGGGAGGACAGCTGATCAATATTTGTCTATTTCGTTTTTTCTCTCTCTCTCTCTTTCTCTCTCTCTCTCTCTCTCTCTCTCTCTTCTCTCTCTCTCTCTCTCTCTCTCTCTCTCTCTCTCTCTCTCTCTCTGTGCGTGTGTGTGTGAGTGTGTGTGTGTGAATTTTTGTAACCTTTGTTATGACTTACAGTATCCAGTGTTGTATTTCTTTTGATGAAATTTTGATGAAAACCAAGGCTTTGGGGAATGTTTGATGGCGTTATTACTATCACTGACATTGTGTATTCTCATTTCTTGACGTCTTTACTGCCGGAGACAGTGTTATACTTTACAGAAATATAAGCGTCATGCTGCTGTCCAATCTTTGTAATGGCCTACCTTTGGTACGCTGTTGCAAATATTACAGCTACATACTGAGTGTGTGGTTTGTTTGGTTTTTTTTTTTCTAAAGGTGGGGGGAGGGGGCAAAGGGAGGAAATGTGTGTGTGTGTGTGTGTGTGTGTGTGTGTGTGTGTGTGTGTGTGTGTGTGTGTGTGGTGATTTCTTTTTGCCCTTTCTTATGACGCTCCTAGTAGTCCGCTGGACCCTATAAACACTAACTTTCTTATGACATACAGTATCCAGTGTTGTATTTCACTTGATGAAATGTTGATGGAGAGAAAACCCATGCTTTGGGGAATGTGAATGAGGGTGTTATTACAAAAACTGACGTTGTGTATTCTTATTTCTTGACATCTTTGCAAGATACAGTGTTATACTTGATAAAAATATAAACGTCATGCTGCTGTCCAGTCTTTGCAATGGCCTACCTTTGGTACGCAGTTGCAAATATTACAGCAACATACCATATTGTGAAGAGTACATAAGGATTTTTTTTGGTTTTTGTCAGTGTGGTTGTCTGTGTTCTTAAAAATTCGCTTTTGTGTTGGTTTTGTGTGTGTTACCTGTGACTGTGCACATGTGGAGGCATTGTGTGTGTGTGTGTATGTTTTTTTTTTGTTTTTTTTTGGGGGGGAGGGGGGGACGACGGGTGGTGTTTGTGTGGTGTGTGTCTTTCTGTGTGTGTGTCCGCTTGCACATGCGTTTGTATTTGGGGGGTGGGTGTGGGGGTCTTTCACTTTTATTTTTTTAGGGGGGAGGGGGTAAAGGGAGGACAGCTGATCAATATTTATGTCTGCTATTTCGTCATCTCTCTCTCTCTCTCTCCTCTCTCTCTCTCTCTCTCTCTCTCTCTCTCTCTCTCTCTCTCTCTCTCTCGCTCGCTCGCTCTCTCCCTGTGCATGTGTGTGTGTGAATTTTTGTAACCTTTGTTATGACTTTCAGTATCCAGTGTTGTATTTAATTTGACATTTTGAAAACAAAACCAATGTTTTGGGGAATGTGTTTAGTGTTATTGCTATCACTGACATAGTGTATTCTCATTTCTTTACAACTTTCCAACCAGATAAAGTGATATACTTTACATAAATAAATGTGTCGTGCTGCTGCCCAATCTTTGCAATGGCCTACTTTTGGTACGCTGTTGCAAATATTACAGCAACATGCCATATTGTGAAGAATACATAAGCAACTTTTTGTTTATATTTGTGTCGGTGTGTTTGCTTATGTGTTCTTAGAAATTAACTATTGTGTGTGTTTTGGGCATGCACATGTGACAGTACACATGTATACGTATGTATGTGACTGTTCGCATGTGGAGGCACTTTTGTGTGGGTCCGCCTGCACACGCGTTTGTATTTGGTGGTGGTAATGGGTTTTTTCCCACTCTTCTACGCCGTCTAGAAATTCTGAGCTAGTAACTTTCTCTTTTCTGTGACTTTCTTCACTTGTTCCTTTCATTTCATTTTTACATTTCATTCTTATTCCTTACTATCGTCCATTGTTTTCCTGCCTTTCTGGTCCATCCAGCTGTCTTCACACTTTTTCATCTTTTCTTCCCGCATGGAAATGGTGATGGACAAATCGGAATGGTGTGTGTCTGAGAGAAGTGTGAAGGCCTGGTGAGTGTGCACTTTGCTTGCTTACCGTTTTATTTTTTAGGGGTGGGGTGGGGAAGGGGGCAAAGGAATGACAGCTGATCAATATTTTTGTCTTCTATATCGAAGCCTGTCTGTCTGTCTGTCTGTCTGTCTGTCTGTCTGTCTGTCTGTCTGTCTGTCTGTCTGTCTGTCTGTCTGTGTCTCTCTCTCTCTCTCTCTCTCTCTCTCTCTCTCTCTCTCTCTCTCTCTCTCTCTCTCTCTCTGTATGCTTGTGAACTTTTTTTCACCTTTCTTTGACTCGCAGTATCCAGGGTTATATTTCACTCGATGAAATTTTGATGAAAACAAAAAATGCTTTAGGGAATGTGTATGATTGTGTTATTACTATCACTGACATTCTGTATTCTTATTTCTCGACCTCTTTACTGCCAGGTACAGTTTTTACTTTATACAAATAAATGTGTAATCCTGCCCAATCTTTGCAATGGCCTGCCTTTGGTACGCTGTTGTGAAGAGTACATACGCAAATTTTTGTTTTGGTGTGTTTGCCTATGTGTTCTTAGAAATTAAGTTTTGGTTTTGTGTGTGTACGTGTTTGCGTTTGGTGGGGGTGGGTCTTTCATTGTTCTACACCTGGAAATTCTGTGATTGTAATTTCCTCTTTTCTGTGACTGCCTTTTGTTCCTTTCATTATATTTTTACATTTTATTCTCCTTTGTTACTATCGTCCACTGGTTCTGTGCCTTTCTGGCCCATCCAGCTGTCCTCACACTTTTTCATCTTTCTTCCTCATGAAAATGGTGGACAAATCGGAGGGAATGGTGTGTGTGTCAGAGAGGTGTGTAGAGGCCTGGTGAGTGTGCAGTTTGTTTGCTTACTGTTTTATGTTGTGGGGAGAGGGGAGGGGTAAAGGGAGAACAGCTGATCATATTTTGAAGCTGAATTGATATGTGTTTGTGGAATTGTTTTAGTATCCAGTGTTGTATTTCACTGGATTAATATATTGAAGACAAAAAAAACTTACATGTTTGGGGAATGTGTATGATGGTGTTATTACCATCACTGACATTGTGTATTATTTTTTGACATCTTTAGTGCCAGATACAGTGTTATACTTTATAGAAGTATGTGTGATGCTGCTGTCCAAATCTTTGCAGTGGCCTACCTTTGGTATACTGTTGCAAATATTACAGCAACATACCTTATTGTGAAGAGTGCATAAGCAGTTTTGTTTGTTCTTGCCGGTGTGTTTGCCCATGTGTTCTCAAAAATTAGCCTTTGTGTTGGTTTTGTGTGTGTACATGTCTGTGCGCATGTGGAGGCATTATGTGTGTGTGTGCGCGCGCGTGTGTGTGGGTGTGTGCGCTGCGCACGCGTTTGTATGTGGTAGGGGTGGGTGGATGGGTGCGGGTCTTTTCTTCTACAACTCCTGGAATTTATATTTTGTAATTAACTTTTTTCTGTGATTCTTGTGACTCTGCCTTTACTTGTTCCTGTATTTTATTTTACATTTTATTCTTATTCCTTACTATCGTCCATGTTTTCTGTGTTCTGGTCCATTCAGCTGTCTCACACTTTTTTTTTATCTTTTCTTCCTCATGAAATGGTGATAATGGACAAATCGGTCGGAATGGTGTGGTGTCGAGAGGTGTGTGGAGGCCTGGTGAGTGTGCAGTTTGTTTGGGGGGGGGGGGGGGGGGAGGGGTAAATGGAGGACAGCTGATCAATATTTTTATCTTCTATATTGATGTGTGTGAATTGTTGGTTTTTTTTTACCTTTCTTATGACTTACAGTATTCAGTGTTGTATTTCATTTCATGAAAACAAAACCAGTACTTTCGGAAATATGTATGATGGTGCTATTACTGTCACTGACATTGTGTATTCTTATATCATGACATCTTAAGTGCAAGATACAGTGTTGTACTTTAAAGAATAAATGCGTCATACTGCTGTCTAATCTTTGCAATGGCCTACTTTTGGTACGCTGTTGCAAAAATTACAGCAACATACCATATTAAGAGTACATAAGTAATTGTTTTTAATGTTTTTGTCGATGTGTTTGGCTATATGTTCTTAAAAATTAGTTTTTGTGTATGTACCTGGGACTGTGCGAAAGTGTAGGGATTGTGTGCATGCGTGTGCGTATGCGTGTGTATGGTGTGTTGGGGGTGGGGGGGGGGGTGGGGGGTGGCAAAGGGAGAACTGATCAATATTTTTGTCTTCTATATTGAAACGTGTTTCTGGATGTTTGTGTTTGCGAACTTTTTTGTTAACCTTTCTTGTGAGTGTGTGTGTGTGTGT
>JAMYXO010006018.1:0-14408 GCA_033310375.1 Conus canariensis | reverse complement strand
TGCTTTCAAGGTAAAAAAAAAGGGAAGACTAAAAAAAGAAAACCCCAAACCCCGGAAAATAAACAATTTTTTTGGGGGGTTTTTACCCTTTTTATTGAAAACCTGGATTTTTAAAAAGGGAAAAAACAAATTGTCCTAAACTAATTTAATGTCCTGCTTAAATTGGCCCTTTTCCGTAAGCTTTTTCCATCTAAAAATTTACATTGGGGGGCCCCCCAATTTTGGGGGTATTAGAAAAATTTTAATTTAAAAAAACAAAAAAAGGTTTCTTTAATTTTTATCCAAAATTGGGGCCGATTTTATGTTTCAGCAAAACAATAAAAAGCCGAAAAAGGGGGTTTTCCCGGAGTTTTACCGGGGTTTGTTTTTCTCGGGGCCCCGGTTTCTTTCTTTATTTCTGTCAACAAAAAAAAATAAAAAAAATAAAAAAAAATTTGTTTCAAAAAACCCCTTTTTTCCTCCTCAATTTCCTTTCACTAAAACCCAAATTTTATCCCTCCTTTTTAACTCAAAAGCAAAAGGGGTTTTAAAAGAAAAGGGGGAATTTTTAACAAAAACCCCCAAAAAAAAAGGAAAAAAAAAAAGGGGGAAAAAAAAAAATTTTTTTTTTAAAACCCCAAATTTAAAAACCCGGGGAAAAAGGAGCCCCCCGCCGTTGTATTGCGATTGTTTTTTTTTTTTTTTAAAATTTTTTGGGAAAAAAAACCACAAAAATTATAATTCAATAATTTTAAAAAGGGGGGAAAACTTTGTAAAAGAAAGGGTCTTTGGTTATTACCAAACCCCCCCCCCCCCCCCCCCCCCCCCCCCCCCCCCCCCCCCCCCCCCCCCCCCCCCCCCCCCCCCCCCCCCCCCCCCCCCCCCCCCCCCCCCCCCCCCCCCCCCCCCCCCCCCCCAAAAAAAAAAAAAAAAAAAAAAAAAAAAAAAAAAAAAAAAAAAAAAAAAAAAAAAAAAAAAAAAAAAAAAAAAAAAAAAAAAAAAAAAAAAAAAAAAAAAAAAAAAAAAAAAAAAAAAAAAAAAAAAAAAAAAAAAAAAAAAAAAAAAAAAAAAAAAAAAAAAAAAAAAAAAAAAAAAAAAAAAAAAAAAAAAAAAAAAAAAAAAAAAAAAAAAAAAAAAAAAAAAAAAAAAAAAAAAAAAAAAAAAAAAAAAAAAAAAAGTTTTGGGCAGATCAACTTCTTACACAGTTTAATGAAGCCTCTGAAGAAAAGCAAAAAATGAGGGGCTCTGGTTGGGGCAGAAAGGGGAATCCTAGACATCAGATAAAGACAGGCAAAATATGAGCCAAATTTTAGGAAATCTTTTAAAATTTCCCCCTTTCCTCCAAAATTTGTTGCAAAGAAAAACAGTTTTTTAACAAAAAAATTCAGAGAAAAAAATGTTTTTTTTGTGGGCGTTCTTTCTTTGGGTGCATCACGTTGCCAAAAAAAGCAGAGAGAGTATCTAACTATTTACAGTGGGGCCCAAAATCTTAAAATTTTAAAGGCCTTGAATTTCCTATGGCTGTAGACAAAATTGATCAGTTTGAAAAAAAAAAATCCCCCAAAAACTTTTAAGTTACAAAATTTGGGCCCGAAGAAACCAACCTTCCCGCCAATTAGAGTGCAAGAAAAATCCAAAAAATAGGCGAACCAAAAACCCAAAAACATTTTAAAACTTTTCTCCCAATGCAAAGCCTTTAAAGGGTTTTTACTACACCAAAACCCACAATGATTTGTTTTCCCAGGCATACTACAAAACAACTGCAAACAAAAATTTTGTAGAAAAAGTTTAACAAAAATTTTCCCTCCGTTTAAGCTGCGAGCGAACATTTTAAAACATTGGTTTTCCCCAGCCCCGTTTTTCTGGAAAAACAGAACTAAATTAAGCCCGGGGAAGGCAGTAAAGGGTTTGTTTTTTTAAAAAATTTAAAAAAAAACCAAGGTTTCCCTATTTGTTTAAAGCAGACTTCGAATCCTATTGTTTTCCTTTTGAAGGCCCCCCAAAAAACTTCCAAAAACATTTTTAATGAATTTAACCCCCTTTATTTGGGGGTTTCCCAAAATTTTAAAAAAAGGGGTTTAAATGGGGAAAAGGACCGGCAAACAAAATTTAAAAAAAAATTTGGAGGTCCTTTTTTTCCCCCTTTTCAGTTAATCTTTTTAAGAAGTTTTAAACCCCTTGGGGCATTTTTTTTTATAAAAAAGTAATTGCCCTTTTAAAAATTTTTTGATTAAACAATGAGGGGGTTTTAATACTGGCGCCTTTAAAGTTGAAAAACGAAAATTTTTCCCCCTTTTTTTTAAAAGGGGCTTTCCTTTTACATTTTGGAAAAAAGTTTGCCCCCCCCTTGGGGGTCTTTTTGCCCGGGGAAAAGGACATATGTTTTGATTAACTTGCAAAAATTTTGGGAATAATTAAAAAAAGGGAGACTTCTTTTTTCCTATTTTTCCTTTTTTATTTTTTTTTTTGGAAGTCAAAAAACATTCCCGGGATCCCCGTTATTTTTCCCCGGTAGGGGCCTTTCTTAAAAAACGGAAAAATTGTTTTTTTTCCCTGCCCCCAAAGAGTTTGAAAAACGGAGCGTAACTTTCCCAATTTGTAAAAAAACCCTTTTGGCGACAAATAAAGTAAAAAAGGTTGGTTTTCGAAAAAGGTTCATTCTAGAAGTTGATTTAGAATATCCTCAAAAATTTCCATATTCCATAATGACTATCCATTAGAAAAAGAAAGCCTAAAAAAGGGGCAAACAGAACCCCAAAAACTTTGCCAAATCTTCGGGGAAAAAAAAAAATTATGTCTTCCTTTACGGGCTCTTAAAAATTTTTAAATTTAAGACAGGGTTTAAATTTTACAGCGTTCAACGTATAATTGCTTTTGATAAAAACCCTTTTCATAAAACCCATACATAAGAAGAACACTAAATCTCAAAAAAAAAATCCCAGATGCTTCAAAAAAAAGACTTTTTCAAGTTGTTTGAACAACAGCTTTTTTGGGAAAAACCCTATGGAAAATCCCACAACCCGTAAAGTTGTTAATTGGCACCAGAAGAAAATGGCAATTAAGGGGGTTCAAAACCTAATTATCGGGACTTCAAAGATTTAAATGCCCCAGTTTTTTTGGCAAAATGATAAAAAAAAAGAAAGAAAATTTGGAAAACCCTTTTTTTTTGGGGTTTTATTTTTTTTAGAGCGGGCAAGTTTTTTGATGTTAAAATTTTCCCTTTAGACTACATTTAAACCCTTGTATCCGAGCCCCAAATTTCTTTACACAGATACAGTTTCCTTTGTAATCGACATCCCTACTAAAATTTTTAAAAGACATGGAAAAAGAAGTACTAAAGGGGCAGGCGGTTTGGTACGACACATCTGAAAACCCTAAAGATTCCCTTTTCATTCCCTTTTTAAAAGAAGGTTTTAGTAAAGATGAAGGATGAATTTTTCTGGAGGTGTGATCAAGGAGTTTTTTGGGTTTTAGGGCGAAAATGTACAGTCTTTCAACCCAAAAAAAAAATTTTTAAAAAAGCAAAGGGAATATCTCGTAGTGTTGTGGGAATCAAAACATAACCCATGAAAAACTAAAAAAAGCATTGTTTGGCAATTTAAACCCCTTTTTTTTATCATGGAAAAAGGGGGGGGGGGGGGGGGGGGGGGGGGGAAAAAACTCGATCTAATCACATGAGATTAACACAACGGGTTTTAACAAAAAGGGCCTTAGATAAAAAAAAAAAAGGGGTTTTTTTAATTTCCCGAGTTTTCATATGCAATTGGGGGAAATTTGGGGAATAGTATAACATATGGGCTTTTTAAATTTTTTAGCCCAAACCACGTTCCCAAATTTTAACATCATCCCAATTTAGCAAAATTAAAATTAATTTTTTAATGCTAGATGTTCCTTTTTAAATTTTTTTTTTTATTTCCAATATTCCCTTTTCCCCTAAATCAAAATAAAAGGGTTTTTGGGGGTTTTAAAAAGATTTCCTGGCCAAAAGGGTTTTCAAACTTTTCAAATACTTCTTTAAAATATACTGAACTCAAATAAATCTTGCATTAATTTTAAAGACTTTTCCTTTGGCCTTTTTTTTCCAAATTTCCCCCCTTTAACTTTTCCCTTTTAAACCCAAATGTATTTGCGTAGATTTAAAAAAGTTTTTTTAAGCTTTAAATATACACCCCCCAAATTTAACCCAAAAAAAATTTTCCCTTACTGCTAAATGGGGCTCGAATTTTTTTTTCTTTTTTAAAATATTCTTGGGTCCCAATCAAAATTTGAGGTTTTGTCTAGCATGGCAGGGTCAATTTCTTAAATATTTCTAATAAACAAAAATTATTTAAACAAATAATTTTTTCGCTTATTTTTAAGGACCCTTTCCTTTACCATTTTTTGCTTTCCCGTGCCATTTTTTTTTCGTAAGGATTCTTCCTTTTCCATTCTTGGGCCCCCATTTTAATTTAAATTAAAAAATAAAAAAAAGCGACTGGAACTGGTCTGGAGGGGTTTTTCTGCAGTTTTTTCCTTCACAAAAGATCTTCGGGGGGGGGGTCGTTTTGTTGGTCAGTTTTTTCGTAAATAATACACGGCGGGTTCATTTTTAAAAAATTTTTTTTTTTTTCTATGGATCAACACCCCAAACTGGTTTTGTTCCCTTTATGCGAGTGTCCCCTTTTCCGCTTTTTCCCCCGGGAATAAAGGGACTCACCTTTAAAACCAAATGGAATAGTTTTTTCTTTTAAGAAGACCTCCTTCAACAACATTTATTTTTTTTTCTGATTGCTTGTACCCGGTTTTTTAAACCCTTTTAAAATTTTTCAAATTTTTCACTTTCCTTTTAAAATTTTTCCCCCCAAAAACGACTTGAATCATTCGGGGAAAAAGGGTTAAAGGGGTTTCCCTCGTTGATATATCATTTTTAAATAGCAAACAGCAACAGCAGAACCCTTTTTTTTGTTTTAAATTTGGTTTTTCCCATTTTTGTATTTTGAAGCTATGTAAATGACTTTTAAGTGCGTATTTAAAATCTTTTTCGTCAAATTTAATCAGGGGGTAAATATAGAAAAATCCTTTTGGGTGGGGGGTCTTTTGGAATTTTTTACAAAGTGTGGTCTTTGTATTCGTTTGGGGGCGCAGGTAGATAAATTTGCCAAATCGCTTGTTTAGATAACCATTTTTTTTGCGTTTGTTCACTGACACCCGCTGCTGGCTTAGCTTTTTTAAAATTTCTGTTTTTTTTCCTTCCAATATCCTTTTGGGGAATAATAGATCTTTTTCATTTTTTTTTTCAGCCAATATTTTGGCAACAAAATACACAACGGGCATGGGCCAAAAGGGAATAAAAAAATATTTCTTGCAAACTTTTTTTTTCTAAAGGTTTTATAAAAATCGCTGAAAATTTTTGGGGGAGGGAATGTCTCGATTGGCTTGGGCCGGGTTTCAAATAATTTTTCTTTTTTTGCTTGATCAACTTTTTAAATGTTAAACTGCATGTCCCCCGGGTTTTTTAAATTTTTTCGTTAATAAAATCTAACTTTCCCAAAACTTGCTTTCTAGGGCTTGTGCTCGGCTATTGCTCCAAGCTTTGGTTTTTGTTTTTTTTTTCTTTTCCGCCTTTACCCCTTTTACTAAAATGCGTAATTACTTCCGCTAAAAAACAAGCGCATTAAACCCCCAGGCCCCAAAACTATTTAAAACCCTTTTTAATACTTTTAAAAAATTTTTACCTTCCTTTTCCACAAACAGAAATTTATACAATTTTTTTAAATATTTTTTGGAATTTTCAATAAAATAATTTAATTTTTTAAAACGGGAAAATTCCATTAAATATCAATTTGGGCCGCTAAGTTTAAAAAAATTTTTCCCTTTTTTTGGGGAAAAACAAAATAGATCAATTTATTTATTAACCTGCCCAAATTTTTAAAAAATGTAAAAAACAGTATGACCAATTAAAATGTAAAAAGGTTTGGGAAATTTTTTTTCACAAACTATTAGAAGGGGTTTTGTTCTAAAATTTATGAAT
This sequence comes from Conus canariensis, assembly GCA_033310375.1. Taxonomy (NCBI): domain Eukaryota; kingdom Metazoa; phylum Mollusca; class Gastropoda; order Neogastropoda; family Conidae; genus Conus; species Conus canariensis. The sequence goes on along the minus strand of JAMYXO010006018.1, from coordinate 8,419 downwards.
TTAAATTCGTTTTTAAAAATTAAGTCTTGAGTATCTTTTAAAGATTTGGAAATTTTTCCCAAATAGGATTAAATTTTAATCAAATAATTTTTTCCTTCAAAGACCGCCAAAAATTTTGAAATTTAAGGACGTAAATGCCTCTCTCCTGGCTTTAAAAAGAGGAAAAAATTGGTGGAAAACAAAAAAAAAATTTTAATAAAAAAAATTTAACTTATTAACAATTGCTGCCAAAGGTTTAACGTTAAAATTCCAATTTTTCAAGACTAAAATTAAAGTTATTGATAGATTCTTTGGGAATTCTGCGGGGTTTTTTTTTTAAATTTTTTCAAGCCAAAAAGGAAATTTCCTTTCACAATTTTTCCAAAAAATTTCCCCAAAAAAATTTTTTTTTGGGGCCCCTTTCAATTTTTTTAATAAACCCAAAAAATTTATTGAAAAACCCTTATTTTTCTTTAAATTTTTTTTTAAATTAAAATTTTTTTTTCCCCTTGGTTTTCCCAAAAAATTAAACCGGGCCTTTTTTAAATTTTGAAAAATTTTAAAAAGTTTAAACTGAATTCCTTTTTAGTTTTTTTTTTTTTTAAAAAACCGTTTTTTTTAAAAAATGAAAAATTTTTAAACATTTTTTTTTTTATTTTTTTCCCCCCGGGAAAAACCCCAGTTTTTAAATTTTTTTGGGTTTTTTAAAATTAGTTTTCCCTTTAATGGGAAAAAACTTTTTTTTTCCTTTTTTAAAAAACCCCAAAAATTTTTTTCCCGGGGGAGCCCAAAATTTTCCGGTTTTTTTCCCGTTTTTCCATTTGGTCAAAAAAAAGGGGGCCCTTTTTTGTAAAACCCATTGATTTTTTCCCCGTTACATTTGTTTTAAAAATTTTTTGGGGTTTTTTTGGGTATTTTTTAAAAAAGGAGATCCCTTTTAATTTTTTTCTTTATATAAAATTTTTCCCCAAAAAAGGGAAAATGGGGAATTTTAAAAAATTTCCCGAAAAATTTTTTATGGGGTTTAAAGAGATTTTTAAAAGGGAAAAAAATTTGAAATAAAAAAGAAATTGAAAAAAACCCAAACCCCAAATTTTTTTGGCCTTTTAAAAAAAAATTTTAAAAAATTTTTTTTAAATTGAATTTTTTTGTTTTGCTTTTTTTTTGGTGTTTTCTTTTTAAAAAAAACCCCCCAAAACTTTTTAAAAAAACAAAACAAAAAAAAAGGGCCCAAACCCCCAAAACAATTTTTTAAATTTAATGGGAAAAAAAATTTTTAAAAAAAAAAGGGGGAAAAAAATAAAAAGATTTTTTAAAAATTTCCTATAAGGGGGGAAAAAATTTAAAGGGTTTCCAAATGCCAAAGATTTAATTTTTAAAAAAATTTAAAAAAGTAATATATAAAAAATATTTGGGAAATTTAAAAAAAATTTTTCCCTTTAATTTTAAAAAAAAACCCCCCTTTTTTTTTTTAAAAAAAAAAAAAATTTTTTAAAAAAATTTTTCCCCCCAAAAAGGCCCCCAAAAAAACCGGGGGTTTTTTTAAAAAAATTTTTTTTGGAAAACCTTTTTTTTTTAAAAAAAAAAAAAACCCCTTTGGGGGTTTTTTTTATTTTTTTAAAATTTTTTTTTTTGGGAAACCCCAAAAAAAATTTTTTCCCCCCCCAAAAAAAAAAAAAAATTTTTTTAAAAAAAAAAAAAAAGGGTTTTAAAAAAAATTTAAAAAAAAAATTTTCCCTTTTTTTTGGGAAAAAATTTTTTTCCCCCCAAAAAATTTTTCCCCCCCCCCCCCCCCCCCCCAAAAAAGGGCCCAAAAACCCAAACCCCTTTTTTTTTTTTCCCCCCCCCCCTTTTTTTTGGGGGGGGAAAAAAAATTTTTATTTTAAAATTTTTTTTTTTTCCCCCGGGTTTTTTTTCCCCCCTTTTTTTGGCCCAAAAAAAGGGGGGAAAAAAAAAATTTTTTTTAAAGTTTTTCCAAGTATTTAAAAAAAAAATTTTTTTAAAAAAAAGGGGGGCTTTTTAAAAAATTTTTTGGGGATTATTTTTTAAAAAAAAAAAAAAAAATTTTTTGGGGAAAAAAAAAAAAAAAAACAAAAAAAAAAAAACCCAAACAAAAAAAAACCCCCAAAAAAAGGGGGCCCGAAAAATTAAAAAAAAAAACCCCCCCCCCCCCCCCGGGGGGGTTTAAAATTTTTAAAGCCCTTTTAAAAAAACCCTGGAATTTTTTCCCCCTTTTTTAAAAAAAAAACCCCCGTAAGAAAAAAACCTTTTCCCCCCCAAAAAAAAACCCCCAAAAAAAAAATTCCATTTTTTTAACCCCCTTTTAATTTTTTTTTTTGGGGGGGGTTTTTTGGGGGTTTTTTTGGGGGGGGGTTTTCCGGGAAAAAAACCCCCCCCCCCCCCTTTTAAAAAAATTTTTAAAAAAAATTTTTCCCTTTTTAAATTTTTTTTTTTTTCCCCCCTTTTTTTTTCCCCCTTTTCCCCAAAATTTTTTTTTTTCCTTTTTTCCCCCGGGGTTTTTTTTTTTTTTTTAAAAATTTCCCCTTTTTTAAAAAAAAATTTTTTTTTTAAAAATTTTTAAAAAAAAAACCCCCCAAAACCCCCGGGGGTTTTTTTTTTTTTCCAAAAAAAACCCCCCCAAAAAAAGGGAAACCCCCCTTTTTTAAAAAAAGGAAAACCCTTTTTTTTTTCCCCCAAAAGGGTCCCTTTTTAATTTTTTTTTTTTTTTTTTTCCCCTTTTTTTTAAATTTTTTGGGGGAAAAAAAAAAAGGGGGGGGTTTTTGGGTTTTTTTTTGGGGGAATTTTTAATTGGGGGGAAAACCGGGGTTTTTTTTTTTTGGGGAAAAAATTCCCCGGGTTTTGGGGTTTTTTTTTCTTTTTTTTTAAAAAACCCCCCCCAAAAAAAAAAAAAAAAATTTTTTTTTTAAAAAAAAAATTTTTTTTTTGGGGGAAAAATTCGGGGGGCCCCTTTTTAAATTGTTTTTTTTTTAAAAATTTTTTTAAAAAAAAAAAAAAAATTTTTTTTTTCCCCCAAAAAAAAAATTTTTTTTTAAAAAATTTTAAAAATTTAACTTTTTTTTTTTTAAAAAAATTTTTAAAGAAAATTAAAAAAAAAAAAAAAAGGGGGGAAAAAACCAAAAAGGCCTTTAAAAAAAAAAAAAATTTTCCAAAATTTTTAATTTAAAAAAAAAGGGGGAACCGGGGGCCCCCAAAAAAAAATTTGTTCACCAAGGAAAAAAAGGGTTTTTTAAAAGGGAAAAATTTTAAAAAAAAAAAAAGGGGGAAAAAATTTTTTTTTTAAAAAAAAAAAAAAAATTTTTTTTCCCCTTTTTGGGGGGGGGAAAAAAAGGGGGTTTCCGGGAAAAAAAAAAAGGCCAAAAAAAAGGGGGGTTTAAAAAATTTTCCCTTTAAAATTTTTTTTTTTTAAAATTTTCCCTTTTTAATTTTTAAAAAAAAAAAATTTTTTTTCCCTTTTTTTTAAAAAACCAAAAATTTTTAAAATTAAAAAAAAGAACGAATTTTTTTTAATTTTTTTTTTTTTTCCCCTTTTAAAAAGGGGGAAGGCCCCCCCAAAAAAAAAAAAAAATTTTAAAAAATTTTTTTTTTTTTTAAAAAAAAAAAAAATTTTTTTTTTTTTAAAAAAAAAAAAATTTTTTTTTTTTTTTTCCCCCCAAAAAAATTTTTTTTAAATTTTTTTAAAAAAAAAAAATTGTTTTGGGGGTAGTTTTTCCCCTTTCCCTTTCCCTTTTTTTTGGAAAAAAGGGGGTTTTTTTTTGGGGGGGGGTTTTTTCCTTTTTTAAAAAAATTTTTTTTTTTGGGGGGGTTTTTAAAAAAAAAAAAAAAAAAAAAAAAAAAGGGGAAAAAATAAAAAAAGGAAAAAAAAACCCAAAAAAAACCCCCCCTTTTTGAAAATTTTTTTTTTTTTTTAAAAAATTTTTAAAAAAATTTTTTTTCTTTTTTAAAAAAAATTTTTAAAAATTTTTAAATTTTTTTGGGGGGGGGTTTTTTTGGGGGGTTTGGGGCCAAAGGGGTTTTTTTTGGGTTTTTTTGGGGGGGGGGGGGGGGGGGGGGGGGGGGGGGGGGGGGGGGGGGGGGGGGGGGGGGGGGGGGGGGGGGGGGGGGGGGGGGGGGGGGGGGGGGGGGGGGGGGGGGGGGGGGGGGGGGGGGGGGGGGGGGGGGGGGGGGGGGGGGGAAAAAAAAAACCAAAAAATTTTTAAAAAGGTTTTTAAAATTTTTTGGGGGGGGGTTTTTGAAAAAAATTTTGGGGGAAAAAGGGGGGAAAAAAAAAAAAAAGGGGGGGGGTTTTTTTTTCCCCCTTTTTTTTAAAAAAAAAAGGGAAAAAAACCCCCAAAATTTTTTTTTGGGTTTTTTTTTTTTAAATTTTTTCTTTAAATTTTTTTAAAAAAAAAAAAAAAATTTTTTTCCCCTTTGGGGAAAAAAAAACCGGGAAAAATTCCAAAAAAAAATTTAAAACCAAAAACCCTTTTAAAATTTTTTTTTAAAAAAAAAAAATTTTAAAAATTTAAAAGGGAAAAATTAAAAATTGGCCCCCCCCAAAAAAAAAAAATTTTTTTTTTGGGGGCCCCTTTTGGGGGAAATTTAAAAAAAAAAATTTTTTTGTTTTAAAAACCCCCCGGGGGGTTTTTTTTTTTTAAAAAGGGAAATTAAATTTTTTTTTAAAAAAAAGGGCCCCCCCTTTTTTAAAAAAAACCCCCAAAAACCCCAAAAAAAAGGTTTTAAAAAACCCCCTTTTTTTTTTAAAGGGGAAAGGGGGCCCCCCCCCCCTTTTTTTTCCCCCCCTTTTTTTTTCCCGGGGGGGGGAAAAATTTTTAAAAAAAAAAATTAAAAAAGGTTTAAAAAACCCCCCAAAAAAAAAATTTTTTTTTAAAAAAAAATTTTTTAAAGGTTTTAAAATTTAAAAAAATTTTAAAAAAAAGGGGGGCCCGGGGGGAAAAGGGGGGGGAAAAAAAATTTTGAAAAAAAGGGGGGGTTTTTTTTTAAAAAAAAAAAAATTTTAAAATTAAAAAAAACCCGGGGGGTTGGGGGGGAAAAAAACCGGGGTTAAAATTTTTTTTCCCCCCAAATAATTTTCCTTTTTTTTTTAAAAAGTTTTTTTTTCCCGGGGGTTTAAAAAAAAAAAAATTTTTTTTAAAAAATTTAAAAACCCCGGGGGGGAGTTTTTTTAAAAAAAAAAAAACCCCCCCTTTTTTTTCCCCCCGGGGAAGGGGAAAAAAAATTTTTTGGAAAAAAACCCAAAAATAAAATTAAAAAAAGGGGGGGAAAAATTTGGTTTTTAAAAATTTTTTTAAATTTTTTTTTTTTTTTTTAAAAAAATTAAAGGGGGGGGCCCCCGGGGCCCCCGGTTTTTTTTTTTCCCTTTTTTGGGGGCCCTTTTTAAAATTTTGGGGGGAAAAAATTTTTTTTTAAAAAAAATTTTTTTGGTTTTTAAAAAAGGGGAAAAATTTTTTTTAAAAAAAAAAAAAAAAAAAAATTTTTTAAAAAAAATTTAAAAAAAAAATTTTTTAAAAAAAAAAAAGGGGGGGGGGGGAAAAAAAAAAAAAAAAAACCCCCCAAAAAAAAATTTAAAAAAAAGGGTTTTTTAAAAAAACCCCCAAATTGGGGTTTTTTAAAATTTTAAAACCCCTTTTTGGGGGGGGGTTTTTTTTTCAAAAAAAAAAACCCCTTTTTCCAATCCCCCCAAAAAAATTTTTTTCCCCCCCCCAAAAAAAAAAAAAAAAAAATTTTTTTTTTTAAAACCCCTTTAAAAAAATTAAAAAAAAAAAAAAAAAAAAAACCCCCCTTTTTTTTTTTTCCCCGGAAACCCCCTTTTTTAAAACCCCGGGGGAAACAAAAAAAAATTTGTTTTCCCCAGAAAAAAAAAAAAAAAACCCCCCCCCCCCCCCAAAAAAAAAAAAAAAAAAAAAAAAAAAAAAAGGGGAAAATTTTTTTTTGGGGGGTTTTTTTTTTAAAAATTTGGGGGGAAAAGGGGTTTTTTTTTTTTTTTTTTAAAAAACCCCCCCTTTTTTTTTTTAAAAACCCCCCGGGGGGAAAAAAAAAAAAAAAAAAAAAATTTTTTTTTTAAAAAAAAGGGAAAAAAAAACCCCCCCTTTTGGGGGAAAAAGGGTTTTTAAAATAAAAAAATTTTTTTTCCCCCCCGGGGGGGGGTTTTTTTAAAAAAAATTTTAAAAAAAAAGGTTGTTAAAGGGGAAAAATTTTAAATTTTGAAAAAAACCCCCAAATTTAAAAAGAAAAAAAAAAATTTTCCCCCCCAAAAAATTTTTTTGGTTTAAAAAAAAAAAGGGGGAAAAAAAAAATTTGGGGAAAATTTTAAAAAGGGGGGTTTTTCAAAACCCCAAAAAATTTAAAAACCCCGCGGGAAAACCCCAAAATTTTTTACCTATAAACCCAAAACTTTTTTTTTCCCTTTTTTAAAATTAAAAAAAAAAAAAAATTTTTTGTTTTTTAAAAAATTTTGGGGTTTTCCCAAAAAATTTTTTTTCCCCTTTAAACCCAAAAAAAAGGGGTTTTTAAAATTTTTTTTTTTGGTTTTTTTTTTTAAATTTTTTTTTTTTTTTCCTTTTTCCCCAAAATTTTTTTTTTTGGGGGGCCCCCCGGGGGGTTTTTTAAACCCCCCCCCCTTTTTTTTCCTTTTTTTTCTTTTTTTTAAAAAAAGGGTTTTTTTTTCCCCTTTTTTTTTTTCCCCCCTAAAAATTTTTTTTTAACCCCCCTTTTTCCCCCCGGTTTTTTTTTTTTTTTTTAAAAAAAAATTTTTTTTTTTTCCCCCAAAAAAATTTTTTTTTTTTTTTTTTGTTTACTTTTTTTTTTTTTTTGGGGGAAAAAATTTTTTTCCCCCAAAAATTTTTAAATTTTCCCCAAAAAGGGGGAAAAAAATTTTTTCAAAATATTTGAAATTTTCCCCCCCCCCGGGGGGTTTAAAAAATTTTTTTTTAAAATTTTTTTTTTTTAAAAAAATTTTTCCCCCCCCGGGCCTTTTTTTTCCCCCCCCCCCTTTTTTTCCCCCTTTTTTAAAATTGAAAGGAAAAAAATTTTAAATTTTTTGGATAAAAAATTTTTTTTAAAAAAAAAAAAAAAAATTTTTTCCCCCCCTTTTCCGGAAAAAAAATTCCCCTTTTTTTAATTTTTTTTTAAAAAATTTTTTTAAAAAACCCAAAAAGGGAATTTTTTTGGGGAAAGGGGGGGGGAAAAAAAAAAAGGGGAACCCCCAAATTTTTTTTTTAAAATTTTTTTTTTTTTTGGGGCCTTTTTTTAATTTTTTTTTTTTTTTTTTTAAAAAAAAAAAAAACCCCCCCCGGGGGCCGGGGGGGGAAAAAAACCCCCGGGCCCGGGGGGGGGGTTTTCCCCCGGAAAAAAATTTTTTGGGGAAAACCCCCCCTTTTCCCCAATTTTTTTCCCCCTTTTGGAAAATTTTAAATTTTTTCCCCAAATTTTTCCCCCCCAAAACCCAAAAGGAAAAAAAATTTTTTTTTTTTTTGGGGGGGGGAAAAAAGGGGGGGGGGGGGGGGGGGGAAAAAAAAAAAAATTTTTTTTTTTCCCAAATTTTTTTTTTTTTTTCCCAAAAAAAAACCCCCCCCCCGGGGGGGGGGGGGCCCCCCCCTTTTTGGGTTCCAAAAATTTTTTTTCCCCCTTTTTTTAAAAAAAAAAACCCCCCCAAAACCCAAAAAAACCAAGGGCCCCCCCAACGGGAAAAAAAATTTTTTTTTAAATTTTTTGGGGGGGAAAAATTTTTTTTTTTAAAAGGGGAAAAAAACCCCCCTCAACGCCCCCCCCCCCCCCCTTTCCTAAAAAGTTGGCGGTTTTTTTAAAAAATTTTAAAAAGGGGGGGGCCCAAAAAAAAAAAAGGGAATTTTTTAAAAAAAAATTTTTTTTTTTTTTTTAAAAAAAAAATTTTTTAAAAAACCAAAATGTTTTATTTAAAAATTTTTTTTTTTTCCCTTTTGGGCCCCAAAAAAAAATTTTTTTTTTTTTAAAAAAAAAATTTTTTTTTTAAAAAAGGGGGGGAAAAAAAAAAGAAAAAGGGGGAAAAAAAAAAGGGGGGGGGTTTGGGGTTTTTTTAAAAAAATTTAAAAAATTTTTTTATTAACAAAAATTTTTCTCCCCCCAAAAAAAATTTTTTAAAAAAAAAAGGAAAAAAAAAAGGGCCGGGGAAAAAGGGGGGGAAAATTTTTAAATTTTTTTTCCAAAAACCCAAATAATAAAAAAAATTCCAAAATTTTGGGGTTTTTTTCCCCAAAAAAAAAAAATTTTTTTCCCCCCAAAAAAAATTTTTTTTTTTTTAAAAAGGGTTTCCACCGGGGGTGTTCCAAAGGAAAAAACCTTTAAAAAAAAAAAAAAAAAACCCAAAATTTTTTAAAAAAAATAAAAAAAAAAGGTTTTTGGGGTTTTTTTTTTGGGGGGGCCCCCCCAAAATTTTTTTTTTTAA
>JAMYXO010006017.1:0-14410 GCA_033310375.1 Conus canariensis | reverse complement strand
ACCCAAAGATCAAAAACACGGTTTCAAAAACTGTTTGTGTATTATTTTAGGTCTTAATTTGTTTTTGTTTTTGCAGAACACACAGTAAAACTTCCCCCTTTTTACCCCAATGGAAAACCAAAAAACTTAAAATATAGCGATGCATTAAAAGCGTTAGTGTCCTTGGGTTACAAATTGGATTCTTTTACACGATCGTTTTTTACGCTTGAAACCCAGAAAAAAGTCACGAGTCGCTTCAGGTCTTAAAAAATATGTGAGTATATGCCCTTTCCCATACAGAAACTGCGCAAAATTTGTGTGCATGGGGCCAAAAAGTTCAGGGGTTTAGAGCCCCGGATGTAATTTGGTGATTTGGGTTTGCCGGTTAAATCTCTTCTGGCCGTTTCAGCACAGGGGGATTTTTTCCTCGGATTTAAAACTTTGGGTTCTGCTCCATTTCCCTGAAAGTCCTTCCAATGAGACTTAAACGAAGATTTGTGTGTGAAGCAAAAAACATTTTGCTACTCGTAAAAGCCCATCCCCAATTTTCGGAGAGAAGGCAGTTTGGCCGTTGGTATGGAGCACTTTACACATGTGCATCTGGGGGAAAAATGGGAAGAATGAAAAAAGGAAATTGAAGCGAACGTATTGAAGACATTGATGGCGGAAGGGGAAAACGATGAATAAAGCGCCAGCTGGCACCTGTTAGTGGCACTTCAGGTAGGCAGCCGTTGTGTAAACAAGCGTGGATTGTTAAACCCCGCTTAGAGCTTGGTCTCTGCCAAAGTAGGCGTTATCAGTATTCTTTAAAATAAAAATCTGTACGAACAGTAAAAGTAATTTTCCCCCCCTTCTGTTGTGATTGTAAAGCAAAAAAATGTTCACCGGAGTTTTAAAGTATAAATTTACAGCGAAACAGCAAATAATGTGCAGAATGCCGTAAAATGGTTATATTTTGTAAAACTGGAGATCAGTTTTTCTTTTGACGCTTGGAAAGTTCTTCAACAAAAATGTCTTTGTTCCCACGAGTTGACTTTCCCCCCTTACAAATCCAGACGTTTAAAAATAAAAAAAAAGTCTTAAAAAGTTAATGAAACTGAAATGTTAGTTGCCCCCCGGAATACACTAAAAGTCGCCAAAAAAAGTGAGGGGTAAATCAGACCCTTTATTAAATTGTATGTTTGTTTTTCGAAAAAAGTATACGCGCGCTTTTAAATACCAGAGGAGAGAGAGAGGGGGGAGAGGGGGGGGGGAGGGTCGGAAAATGATGGGGGAGTTCTAAAGTTCCTTTTCGGGTTTTTGTTGGCACAGCCAGGATTTTTCGTGGATTCCCCGAAGTCAGCAAACAAGCAATGATCATTCATCTGACTTGAATTTTGGTTTTGGGAAAGAGAGAGAGAGAGGAGAGAAGAGATGGAGAGGAGAGAGAGGAAAAAAGGAGAGAAGAGAGAGAGAGAGAAAGAGAGAGAGGAGAAAAGAGGAGAAAGCGAGAAAAAGGAGAAAAGGGGAAAGAAGAGAGAGAGAAGAGGAGAGAGGACAGCAGATGAGGACAGGACAAAGAGATAGGAGACAAAGAGGCATAAAAGGGTAGAGAGAAAGAGGAGGGGGGCAAGGGAGAGAGAGAAGAGGAGGGGAGAGAGAGAGAGACAGACAGACGGGGCAGAAGCGAAGACAGACAGACGATTTTAGGGGGGGAAGGAGGAGGCGGCACAAAAAGAGACAGGGGGGACAGAGAAATGGACAGGGACGACGAGGATGACAAGGGACAGACAGAGAGTAGACAGAGAGACAGAAGAGAGATAGACAGGAGACAGACAGAGAGATAGACAGAGAGCAGAGCGTTTTAAACAGAGAGCAAAAGGTGCATTTTGCTTAATACAACATGCAGTTATACACATTCTCATGATTTATAAAAATTTAATCATGCTAGTTATAATACATTTAATATGCATAGTTATAATCATTTAATCATCATGTTTGGTTGTCAAAAATTCCTTTTAAGGGGATGGGACAGTTTTTCTATAATGAATCAAAATTTTTCAAAAAGTCCAGAAATGCAGCATATGTTTTAAAATTTTTTAAAGCAAATAAATTGTTAATGCCATCAGCGTAAAAATGAACTAGCACTAGAGAAGTTTTAGGGAAAGTTTTCCCCCCTTTTTAAATCAGCTTGTTAATCTCCTGTGCGTTTTTCATACCCATCCTGTAACTTCCTGCCCTTTTTATGTGGCTTTAAAACAACAAAATTCTTTAAAATTATTTAAATTTTTTGGTATCCTTCTTTAAAAAAATGGAATTGGCCTTATCGGGACAACCCCTCGATCAAATAAAGATTTGAATCTAACCCAAAATATTTAAAAATCATTTTGACTGGCGGGGATTTGTAGGGTTTTATCTACGTTTCCCGTCTTGCCTGCGCTTTCAGAAGTTTTTATCTGATCAAGTCACTAAAATTCTTATGTGGAAACGGGAATAAATGATTTAGTCCCCTTCCCATAATGACTTGTCTGTCTTTTTTATTTACCACCCCTCTTTTGAATCAAAGTTCCTTGAAAACAGATATTGAAATGATGAAACGAGTTTTTAAAAATACTATAAAAAACGGGGTTTTTTTTTTTGCGTTAGAGAGAGGGAGAGAGAGAGAGGAGAGGGGAGAGAAGAGAGAGAGAGAGAAGAGACGATGACACACAGATAGACAGAAAGAAAAAGACAAACAGACAGACAAAAAAGGAGAGAGAGAGAGAGAGAAAGAGACAGACAGATAACGACAGGCAGCAGACAGACGGACGGGAAGAGAGAGAGAGGAGAGGGGAAAAGAGAGAGAAGAGCGGAGAGAGAGTGAAGGTCATTTTACCCGGGGTGTTGGACGAGGGAGGTGGTTTGGGTGGTGGTGAGAAGGGGTGCGCAGCCGGGGTGGTTGGGGAAGGGCGGAGGATTTGTTAACCCCTTTCCTCCTTCTCAGAAAAAGCAGCCGATCTTTTTTTTTTTCCTTTCGTCAAGTTAGCATCAACGAAAATATCTTATTTCGTCTGAATTGACATTGGAGGAGACAGGGGACGAGAGAGAGGGGGGGGGGGAAAGGTAGGGGGAAGGGACGAGGGGGAAAGACAGACAGACCACAGAGAGACGCCAGACCCACACCAGGCAGGCAGGCAAACAGACATACAGACAGAGAGAACAGACAGACGAGGGGGACAGCAAAACAGACAGTCAGATGCAGACAGACAATCAGCAGACGCAAAAAAAGAACAATGACCCCCAAAAGCAGACACCCTGAATCCCCGACACACAGATAGACGGGACCCCACATCAGAAGAAGGGGGACGAGTGGGTTTAGAGGGGGGGTAGAGAAAAAGAAAAGGGGAGGAGGGAGGGAGAGACAGAAAAAGAAGAAAGAAGAAGAAAAAGATGATGATGTATGATGTGATAAGATGTTGTTGCTCTTTTCTTATTATTATTATGTGTTGCTACTGTTGTTGTTGTTGTTGATGTTTTTGCTTTGTTGTTGATGTCGTTGTTGTTGATGTCATAAATTTTTTTTCCCCGGCCCAGGAAAGTAAAAGTAGTCAACCCTCGCTTGAAATGGATTGACTTAATGAGCCCTGTCTATGTGGTGAATCCAGGAGATAGGGAATTCCTGTCAATCCCAGCGCTCAAGAATCAAAATCAGAGATGGGTTTTAATTTGGGCTTTTCAGCAAGGCACTGGAACTGGATCTTGTTTTAATCCTGCTCCAGTGTGTTTATTTTCCCTATTTGTTTTTCCCGTTCTTTTCTTTACGTTTTTTATATATCTATCCACACACCACACCAACACCCCAAAACACACACACCAACACACACACACACAAACACGCAGACGCACGACGCACCACGCAGCACGCACTCCAGACCACACATGCACGCACGCACGAACGCAGTACTACGCCGCACAACGCACGTACTGAACACGCAGCACACACACACACACACACACACACACACACACACACCCACACACACACACACCCCCGCACGGCGTGTGCGAGCAGGCAGCAAAAGAGGGTGAACACAGAAGGCAGAGAGAAGTGGAAAACCGCGATTATTATATTATATATAAAGAGAGAGAGGAGAGAGAGAGAGAGAGGACAGACAGAAGAAGACAGAAGGGGGACAGAAGACGACTGACTGACGAGACTGACAGACGACAAAAGACAGAAGACTGACTGTTTGACAGATAAAAAAAGAAAAGGACAAACTGACAGACAAAGGAACAGAGAAATAGACGAGAAACAAAACAGGTGAAACAGAAAAGGGTGAAAACAGCCCGGGAAAAATATCAATCAATCTTTAGAGATTTTTCTTTTCTGCGCGCATGTTTTACGTAAAGCTCATCACCCGGTAAGCGAAGGGGGCGACAAGCCAAATCACGAAAAAAAGTTTCCCCCTGCGCTTCGTTCCCCTCTGATGTCAAGACTGCTGTGCACTGGACAGAGTACTACAAGGAGTTTTGGGGAAGTGATGGGGGGGGACAGACGTTATATTGGGTCTACCTTTTTTTTGGGTTTGATGAACCCGTTTGCAAAGGAAGCACACTTCAAAATTGGAAGATGCCTTTTCGGAAGCCGGGGGCCCGAGCAGAAAAGCAGCCATCATGGAGAAAACATAGGTAAAGGAAAGTAATTTCCCAGATGCAAGCTGTCCTGCGCCAAGTGCAAGAAAAAGCTGGCAAGAGAAAACTGAAGCCAAATCTCGACAGGGATGCAGCGCTGGGAAACTGGCTGAACCCTTGTAATAAAAACAAAAAGTACACCACTATAACAATACAAGAGAGGGAAAAAATTCCCTCTCTGGAAAGAAAGGCAGACCATTCTAGCGTCTATGAAAAATAAAATCTGGAAGTCCCTCTGAAATAGGCTCGTGCACAGGGCCCAAGGTGAACTTATGAGGAAGAGCCCAGAGGAAGTAGCCACGCTTTCACAGAAAAGGGAGCTGGGGAAGCGTTGAAGAGCCTAAACTGAAAAAGTACTGGCCAGAGGAAACCAATGAAATGAGTTGCATTTGGGTAAAGAGCAAGCGTCCTTTAAAATCTTTAATCCGGGGAAGCAGGATCGTCCCACAGTTTTGGAGGAAGCGGCATGTTCCATTCACAAAAGGGAAAGGGAAAAGTCGGGGTGCAGTTACAGCCCCATCAGCCTTACAAGCTGCTTAGGAAAGTGTGGAGGCCCTGTCAACAAAGGCTTGTCGGCCCCCTTTGAGGAGCATCAGCGTGAGCCCTAAAAAGGCAGGCTTCGCCAAACAGATCAAAAGAAGACCCGTCAATTCATCCGAAAGCTTGAGGCGCTTTCCAAAAAAAGAAAAACACGCTTGCTGTCTGGATTGACATGGAGAAGGCGTTCGACAAAATCTGGAAGGACGGCTTAGGCTCAAAAAACGGGGGATGTGGGTTTTTGGGGGGATGTACCCCCTCGATCAGCCGTACCCACAAACCCCAAGCCGAGTCAAAAATTCAGGGCCAGAAAAGCAAGAAGAAGGTGCTGAGACAGGGGGTACCCCAAGGGGGAGCCTTTCGCCAACGCTGTTCTCATCTTTCAAGATGACTCGCAGAGAAAATGCCCCAAAAGGGGTCAGGGAGCGTCTAGCGATGACCCGGTACTTTGGTGCTTGAAAGGTACACCACACAGACAGGTACGCCCCCAGCTGCGCTCAACAAGTCGCGACTGGACCAAAGAATGGGTTGTCTCTGGCGTCTGTCAAACCTACCAGTCTTCGCCAATCCAGCAAGAAGCAAGAGGCGAAGCTGACATGAACAACCAAAAAGGGTTGCGAGGAAACCCCCACCTACCTACCTGGGGTGACCTTTGACCGCAGGCTATTGGGAAACAGAGATCCCGATGCTGTAGCAGGGCCCAAATTGGGGACTGGGATCATGAGGAAAAATTGAGGGGACGGGGGGGGGGCTACGAAGTATCCCGAAAAGGGTTTACGGGAGAGTCCCACCTTAGTTGAATAGGGCATAGATGGGGATCAGGCAAAGTCAACCCCGACATCTGAACAGATAAGAACCAAGTCAGGGTCATAACGGCCCATGAGTTTCGCCCAATCCGAAGTGGAGGAGAAATGGGCTAAGCCCTTGGAGGGGGCAGAAGGGACACAAAAAATCCTCATCCCGCGGCAAAATTTAAACGCCTTGAAAACCATCCAATGAACAAACAGAATGGCAGGGCCCCCCAAGAGCCCGGTGAAAAGAGGCAGTTCATCCCCCAGTAAGACGCCTGAAAAACAAACCCCCCCTCTTGATGGAAACGAAGCAAAGCCATCCCTGCAAATGTCACCCCCCACCTTGGGAAAAGGAGGTGTTCCCAACAGTCGTCCCCGCATTCCCGGGTGGAGAAGGGGAACACAGTCAGACACCCAAAGGGAAGGCCCTGGCCCTGGAGTACATCTGCAACCAGTACCCCAAAAATGGACCATGTCTTTTCAGATGGTCCGCCACGAAGCAACGGGGATGGTGGAGCTGGAAAACTTCCTCTGATAAAAAGACGGGATGAAAAAAATTTCAATCCCAACAGGGGAAAAACCCCCCAATTCCCAGCTGAGCGAGAAGTCTTGTGAGGGCCACAAAAGTCTCGCGACTCCCCCAAAAAACAACAGGGGGTGTTTGGGGTTCTCTGGACCTCTCTCCCTGCCAAAACCCTCGAAAAACCCCTGCAAAGAAAAGAACCATTTACTTAGCCTTGTTGCCCCGGTGCAGAGTGGAGAAAGTGGTGATTTAAAACGGGTTTCCCGACCCTGTGGGATCAGAGGCAAAGAAAAAAAAAGGGCATTCTGGCAAAAGCGGTGCAGAAGGAGCGGCCAACAACCCGGTTCATACGATGAATTGGACAATCTCAAGGGAAGCAAAGGAATAAAATGGCGCCTCCGATCCCAAAAAACCCAGAAGAAAATCTATTTGTGGAAGGGGCGGGAAAGGTCAAGTTTCCCCTGAGGATGGCACAATTGCCTGCTCCACCCAAAAGCCACAAAAGGGGAGGGCCTTGTAGGAGGGACAATAAACCGACCACCCTTCAAGTTGTACGAGTTGCCAATCCAGGGAAGTACTGGCCAACACCGACAGCAGTGGAAGCCAAGCTGTACGGACCCGGGGGAATGCGCTGACGGCAGCCTTTTATCGAGGGACACGGGTGTTCATTAACAGGGTGGCGAACGGGAAGAAGAAGAATGGACAGAGTCACTCTCAAGGAGTTTTTGGAAATATGGGGGGACAGCGTTAATTGGGACCTATTTTTTGTTTTTTAGGTTTATGAACCCCTTTGCAAAGTGAAGCACACTTGTTGGTAGTCGTTCCCAAGTTAGCCCTTTTTCATGGCCCGTGTATACTTCAATTATTGATTATGAAGTGAGTGAGAGAAAGACGAGGAGTGAGAGAGAGAGAGAGAAAGAGAGAGAGAACGAGAGAGAGGGACTTGAAGACGACAGCAGGAGACAGACAGAAGCAGGACGAGGAGAGGGGCCCGTTTATTTGTTTTTTTGTTCTAAAATCAAAAGGGAAGAAGGGGAGAGAAGGGGAGAGAAGAGAAGAGGGGAGGGAGAGAGAGGGAAAAATTGTTTATTATGTTTTTTTGTTTAAGATCAAAAGAAAGTGGTGTGTGTGGTGGAGGGAGAGGAGAGAGAGAAGGGGGGAGAGAGAGAGGAGAGGAGAGGGGGAGGGAGAAGAGAGAGAAGAGAGGGTATGTTCTGAAAAATGAAAATGACGTCGAGAGGAATTGTAAATCCCGCCACATAGATGAAAAAAAAAGTGGCCCCCAATGGTATGGCTGTCTTTTGTGTTCAACTGGCAAATTTAAATTTTAGCGATGTTTGGGATCCGTTTTCTTTTGTGTGTGTGTGTGTGTGTGTGTGTGTGTTTGTGGTGTGTGTGGTTTTGTTTGGGGTGTGTGTGTGTGTGGTGTTGTCTGTCTGTCTGTTGCTGTCTGTGTGGGGTGTTTTTCTGTCTGTGGTTGTCTGTGTGTGTGTGTGTGTGTGTGTGTGTTGTGTTGTTTGGGGTTTTTGTTTGTGGTGTGTTGTGTGGTGTGTGTGCATGTGTGATTTTAGGTGCGGGTGCTTGCGCGCGGTGTGTCTATGTGTGTGGTGGTGTGTGGTGTGAGTGGTGGGGTACATGCCCACAACCCCAAACAATACACAGAAAGAAAAATATGTGTGGTTTTTTCCTGGTAAAAATATGTGTAATAAGTATGATTTATGTATGTATGTAGTATTTGCAACAACAACACACCACACCACAACCACCACAACCCCAAACCCCCCACACACACCCCACGACGTTTAAAGAAGATAGATAGATAGTTTTTAGATGATAGATAGATAGATAGATAGATAGATATAAATAAAGTATATATATATAGATATTTAATCTGTGGTGTTTGTGTTTTGGTGTGTTTGTGGTGTGTTTGTTTGTGGTGTGCTGTGCCTATCCCTTATGCATCCCTACTATGCATATACTAATACACGCCCCAGCCGCGCAAAACACACCCCGGGCCCCCACACACACACACACAAAACACCCCACAACACACACGCACCCCACAACACACAACACACACACCACACACACACACACCCACAAACACACAAAATATATATATTTTATAAAAATCTTAAGAGAGAGAAAGGGGGCAGACGACGACAGACAAAAAAGATAGATGGATGACAGCGAGGCAGACAGGACAGGACAGAGAGGGGTAGGAAAAAGACGAAGACGCGACAGGAGACGACGGGATTTTTTGCTTAGAAAAATTAATACAAACTGGAGAGTAGTAGACAATAAAAAAAATTTTTAAAAAATGCAAGCACGTTACGTCGAGAAAAAGGAGTTTCGAAAAAAGCCGACTTGTAATAAACAGCGGAGGAGGCATGTGACAAGAAAAAATAACACATTAGTAGGGAGACAGTGGACAGGACACAGAGAAGCATGAGAACAAATCTTATAAAGGAAGAGGAGTAAAAAGGCAATGAAGAAGCAAGGAGAGGGGATGGGGCAGGATGGTTTTGGGGGAAGGAGGGGGGGGGCTGGTGAGGTGGGGGAGGTTTTTTCAATAATGAAACCAAAGTAATTGTAAATCGGCACCATCACAGACATTTTTCCCCTGTTTGCGGTTGTACAATATTTTATCAGTAGTAGAAGGACGGGCACCTGTTGTATTTTTGGCGTACTGTCCATTTTTCCGTTCCCTCCAATGGCTGCTCGGGGTCTAAACTGTGATTTGTTTTGGGACAGACAAATAATATGGATGTTAAAAGCGTGTGTTTAATAATATGAAAATAATGCAAAAATATAATAATAGTAATGGTAATAAAATAGAATAATAATAATTATTACTATAATAATGAAAATGAAAATTTAATAATATGATGATGATGTGTTTTTCGCTTTTGCAGACCATCGGTACATGTGAACAGGAGAAATTAATGGCAAATCGCTAGCATGTTGCAGGGGAGATATTAAAAATGTAATAGCAAAAAAAACAAAAAGGGGGGAACCAAATGCTAGAAGTTCAAGAAGTATCGGTAAATTCCCGTACATCATGTAAACTTTTACTTTTCGAATCACTTTTGGACGGGGGGTTTCTTTTTAAAAATTTGACGGAAAGATGATAGTAATGGGTATAAATTTTCTGCGAAGTGGTCACATTTTGGCAAATTTAAAATGAACTGAATAAATCCTTCAATACATTGCCCCTACACTATTCCCAAAGGATTTTGTTGATTTGTTGATCGAGGGAATTTTGTTTAGAGACAAACGACGATGCTCACGAGTAGCCCAAAATGAAGGCCGTCACTGTTTTTTGGGTGATACACAATGGGACGGATAATGAGAGGGAAAGGGGCCAGTTTAAAACACGAATATCGTATTGCTTGAACGATATCATCCTTTATCTCATCCCCCAGACCAAAAATGGCATGGGAAAAAGGGGGGGGGTGGGGGGTGACTGAAGGACGCTTCGTCGACTTTTTCTCCCTCGAGGCCTGTCCTCTGCTTCTCGAGGAGGTCTTGCAGCCTGGGTTGTCCTTCTACACGTTCTCCCACACTTTTCTCTGCCTGCCTCTGCGCTTTCCCCCTTTAAAAAGTGCCTTGCGGTTGTCTTTGCCACGAGTCGTGTCCTGTCACGTGGCCAAACGAATCAACTCTCTCCTCTTGCCCCGAGCAAAGAGGGGTTCCTGTGGTCCTGCCATTTGTGGTCAATGCTCTCGGACAGACTTTTGGTTTGTGTTGCCCAGGAGATGAGGAGAAAATTTTTGATCCCTTTTCTTTCAAAGGCGGGATCATTTCTTAAGTGTCACATTTTTGAGAGTTTTTGGAAGCTGTTTGTGGCGAGAGCTAAGTGACCTTGTTTTTTTGTGCGCGACCGTTTTCGTAAGTGTGAGCGAGGTATTGGGACGCGTACCCCTTCCAAACTTTTGTTTCATTTGGTGATGTTTGGGGTCTGGTCTTCATTTTTGCGTAAAACCCCAAAATTTCCCTTTTTTTTTCTGCGTGATTTTCCCTCCCATGTGCGCTTTCTCGGTTTCTAGTTTTTATTAATCTGAAGTCGTTGTTTTCTTCTGCCCAGAGGTTTCGTTTCAGCAAGTGCAGATTTTAATAGACCTGCCCCAAATGGTTTAAAAATTGAAGTTTTGTATTACCTCGGGATGATATTCTCCAAAAAAAGGTTGAAGGGGGGGGGGGAAGGCAGACGCCCGTCGGGACGCCACAGTTGTATGGAAGAAATTTCCCCCTTTGGCTGTTTATAAACGGCGCTGGTTGCCGAGCTGTAAAGGGCCCGATTTGCCTAGCCTTATCCCCTGAAATTTCTGGATCTGCTCAACCGTATGCCAAAATCGATCGAAGCATTTTAAAGTCTATGAAGTTGTGGAAGAGGCTCTCTGGGGTTTTTTGGGGGTTTCTAATATCAGGCGCAGTTTATTTTGCTAATGTGTTTCCTTCCTTGTCAAAAGCCCGCTGTTCTTCTGCGGGGAGTTCCCCCTGTTTCTCCCCTGCCCCAAACGCCAGAGAAAAAGACCTTTTTCCCCAATTTCAGAGCGAAGGGGGGGGAAGAAATTTTTTGCTTGAAGGAAGGAAAGTCCCCCGAGCGCTAATCATGTGGGAGGAGATGTCACAGTGGGGACTATGCTCGTCAGAAGACCGGGAGCCCAAGGTGAGGCCCCAAAGAATGGACGCCGTTTTTTTATTACCCCCATCCAAAAAGGAACCCAGCTGTGTCAAAACCACAGAAAATTTTTTTGATTTGTCATCAAAAAACATTTGAAAAAGAATCTTTGAACAGATATTAAGATAAGAACACCCCACTTTGCAGCCCCCTTCATTCCCCAAGCTGAAAAGCCCAAAGAGCATCGCACACGTGTTACGGAGTTTTTTTCTCCCGAGTGATCTGATTTGCGTATTTGTCGTTTTGTGTTGGATATGTTGTCAGACATGCACAAGAGCCGCAGGGTGTTTCCAAGTAAACAAATGCATATGATCAATACAATAGGCTATTTTTGCACGACCCCAAAAAATTTTGTTTTGGGTTCTTCCCCATTTTAAAAAAACCGTTTGCAGAGTTAAAAATTTTGGACTTTTTCAATTGCTTTTATGTTTTAAAACCCTAAATCTCACAGCCACAGAGGGAAATGGTTTACTTTGAACGAAAGGGGAATAATGAAACGCAGGGAATTCTAGGATAAAGTATCTTTGATTCCTGCTCTGTTTTTTACCTTCCCTGATCGGCTTTTTTGTACACGGGGGACCGCTAAATTGTGGTGAGGATAAAATCAGAGAAAAATTGTGCTTATCAACTGGATTTGTTTAAAACATCAGCTTTTTCGGTGATTTAATGATCAACTATTTCAAAACACAACCGATTGGTTTTGTCCATTTTTGCGTCAGGCGTTTTCACAGAAAATTTTCAAAAAACTTTTTCTTGTTTAAATGTCTCAGACTGAAGCAGCAGATCTGCGTAATCAACGAAAAATACAGAAAATTTATTACAAAAAAAGTCGAAAACCTTTTCTCATTTTTTAATAAAAAAGTTTTTAACTCGATAAAAAGATAAATAACAACAAAGAGTTAAAACACAACCCGTCTTCATTAAAACAGAGTCAAAAAATAGTATTCTGGGCCCCCCTTGACCCCCAGATTTTACTTTTTTCGTGGCCTTCGAACTTTCGTGAATGCCCGTTTTTTTTTTTTTTGTTGTTTTTGTTGTTTTTGTTGTTTTTTAGTGAGGAAAGACAGTTTTGTTGTGGTACTACGAATGTTAAAAAAAATCACAAAGAGTGTTAAAAGTGCATCGGCCCACACACACACACACACAACCACACACAACAAACACACACACAACACACACAACACACAAAAACAACCCCCGACGCACGACGCACGCCCCACCCCCAAAAACAAACAAAAAAAGAGAGAGAGAGAGAGAGGGGAGAAACTAAAAGAAACTCCCCCAATGAAGCCCCGCAACGACTGAAGTGAATATGGGACCCCCCCGACAAGTAGGGTGGGTTCAAGCCCCCATCACGATGAAGAGAGAGGAGGTCTTGTCTCCCAATAACCTTGTCCTCATTTGTGGGAAAGTGCAAGTAAGGGGTGAATGGCCGTTGTAAAATTGGTGGGGTGTTTGGGGTGCACGGTGGCGTTTTCGTGAGGGGAGGAGGGTATTTTTCCCCCTCCTCTCTCTCTTTTGTAATGAAAGAGACAATGCGCCGGCCCCGCGCGGGGGGGGGGGGGGTGTTGTGGTTTTTTTTTAAAAGAAAGGAGAAGCAAGGTTCCTAACAAAGAGAACATTCTCTCTCTCTCTCTCTCTTCTCTCTCTCTCCTCTCTCTTCCTCCCCTCCACCACACACAACACACAACCCCACAACCAAACACAACAACACAACAAACACACACCAAATCACGCCCCGGGGGGTGTAAAGCGAGAAAAATGATGGAGGCTTCGGCCCAAACACTAAATGGGGTTTGATATTATGTGAAAAGAATAGAAAAAAAACGGGTGCGAAATTTTGCGCCTTTAACCATGTCTGATAGGGTTACCCCCAATTTTCAGGCGAAGGGAATGGAGGACTCCTTCCTTCTACTTTTCCCTTTTCCCGCTTCCCCCCCCCCCTAGAATGCGGGTGCTACGCCCTAAAGCAAATACTTTTAGGGGGAATGGTTCTGCGCGGTTTTGTCTTGGAGCCCCGGTTAGGGTTCATGGTGGAGTTTGGGCGGTGTTGTTGTTGTTCGTGGTGGTGGTCGTTAAGTTGTTCTTCGTTTTTTTGGGGTGTCCTTTTTCTTCTCTGGGGGGTGGGGTTTGAAAAAAGTTTTCAAGACCCCCCTCCCCTCCCATCCCCCCCCCGCCGCCCTTCATATCCCCCCACCACACCACCCGTTCCCCCTTATCCTCCCCCCCGTTTGTTTGATCTTGGTTGTATGATGTCCATTGGAGGTCTTGAGGTCTCATTTTCCAAAATAATTGGCGTGTTTTTTCTGTATCCTTTGGATTAATAAAAAGCATAATGCTCATCATCATGCCCAAAAAAAGCATATGCCAAACCTCGGGAGAGGGATACCTTGCTAATGCCCTAGGAATCTTGGCTTCCACCATGGAAGTTCTGGGTGAAATTTGTTTTTTTTCTGCGGGGAAGAAAAAAAGGGGGGGTGACTGAGGAAAATTTTTTCCCCATGTTTTTTTTTGTCTTTTGAAGGACACAAAATTCAAAAAGTCAAAGACGCAGGGTGTTGATAACCCCGTCAATATAGAATTTGTCCAGTTTACCTTTTTTGTGCAGAAAACTTCAAAAAAGTTTATAAAATCTTATCGAAAAAGTGGACGTACTGGACCCGGGTCTGATAAAAACTACGACTGATCCGCTTCAAGATTTAAAGGGGTTGTTGCATTTCCCCTCTGTGTGTGTGTTGTGGTGTGTGGGTGTGTGGTTGTTTTTTTTGTGGGGGGGGGAGTGTGTTTTGGGGGAAAATGGTGGGGAGTCGGGCGTTTGTGTGTGTGTGTGTTTGGTGAGGGTGGTACTGCTTGGTGTTTTTTTTTTTTTTTTTTTTTTCTTTTTTTTTTTTATTTTTTTTTTTTTTTTTTTTTTTTTTTATATTTTTTTTTTTTTTTTTTTTTTTTTATTTTTTTTTATGTTCTTTCTCCCTTTTTTTTTTTTTTTTTTTTCAAAAAAAATTTTTTTTAAATCCTACCAAATCTATAATTATCAATCAAAATCCTTTTAAATCTCTAAAATTAAAAACACAAAAAATTTTTTTAAAACAAAAAAAACCCAAACACAACACAACCCCACCCCCCAAAAACCCCCCAAAACACCCCCCACCCACCCCCCCCAACAACAAACCCCCCCCCCCCCCACCCCCCCCACCCAACCACCCCCCCCCCCCCCCCCCCCCCCCCCCCCCCCCCCCCCCCCCCCCC
>JAMYXO010006016.1:0-14410 GCA_033310375.1 Conus canariensis | reverse complement strand
CTGTGGCCCCGTTCCTGGTGTGCCCCCCGGGCCCTGTCCCCCCTTTCCCGGTGCCCCCACCGGGCTGTGGCCCCCGTTCCTGGTGTGTCCACCGGGCTGGGGCCCCTTTCCGAGTGCGCCCCCCGGGCTGTGGCCCCGTTCCTGGTGGGGTCCCCCGGGCTGTGGTCCCTTTCCGAGTGGCCCCCCGGGCTGTGGCCCGTTCCGGGTTTGTGCCCCACCGGGCTGTGGCCCCCTTTCCGAGTGCCCACCGGGTGGGGCCCCCCGGTTCCTGGGGGTCCCCCGGGTTTGGGGTCCCTTTCCGGTGCACCCCCGGGGGGCTGGGGCCCCCTTTCCCTGGTGTGTCCACCGGGTGGGGGGCCCCTTTTCCCCGAGTGCGCCCACCGGGCTTGGGCCCCTTTTCCTGGTGGGGCCAAACCGGGCTGGGCCCCTTTTTCCGAGGGGCCCCCCGGGCTGTGGCCCCTTTCCCGGGGTGTGTCCCCCGGGTTTGTGGGCCCCTTTCCGGGGTAAACCCAAAGGGGCCCTGGGGCCCCCCGTTCCGGGTGTGTCCCCCGGGGCCCCTGTGGCCCCTTTCCGAGTGCGCCCCGGGCTGTCCCCCCTTTTCCTGGTGTGTCCCCCCGGGCTGGGGGTTTTCCCTTTCCGAGTGCGCCCCCCCGGGCCTGTGGCCCCTTTCCCTGGTGTGCCCAAAGGGGCCCTGTGGCCCCCTTTCCGAGTGCGACCACCGGGCTGTGGCCCCGTTCCTGGTGTGTCCACCGGGCTGTGGTCCCTTTCCGAGTGCGCCCACCGGGCTGTGGCCCCGTTCCTGGTGTGTCCACCGGGCTGTGGTCCCTTTCCGAGTGCTCCACCGGGCTGTGGCCCCGTTCCTGGTGTGTCCACCGGGCTGTGGTCCCTTTCCGAGTGCACCACGGCTGTGGCCCCGTTCCTGGTGTGTCCACCGGCTGTGGTCCCTTTCGAGTGATCCACCGGGCTGTGGCCCCGTTCCTGGTGTGTCCCGGCTGTGGTCCCTTTCCGAGTGCGCCACCGGGCTGTGGCCCCGTTCCTGGTGTGTCCACCGGGCTGTGGTCCCTTTCCGAGTGCGCCACCGGGCTGTGGCCCCGTTCCTGGTGTGTCCACCGGGCTGTGGTCCCTTTCCGAGTGCGACCACCGGGCTGTGGCCCCGTTCCTGGTGTGTCCACCGGGCTGTGGTCCCTTTCCGAGTGCGCCCACCGGGCTGTGGCCCCGTTCCTGGTGTGTCCACCGGGCTGTGGTCCCTTTCCGAGTGCATCCACCGGGCTGTGGCCCCGTTCCTGGTGTGTCCACCGGGCTGTGGTCCCTTTCCGAGTGCGTCCACCGGGCTGTGGCCCCGTTCCTGGTGTGTCCACCGGGCTGTGGTCCCTTTCCGAGTGCTCCACCGGGCTGTGGCCCCGTTCCTGGTGTGTCCACCGGGCTGTGGTCCCTTTCCGAGTGCGCCCACCGGGCTGTGGCCCCGTTCCTGGTGTGTCCACCGGGCTGTGGTCCCTTTCCGAGTGCGCCACCGGGCTGTGGCCCCGTTCCTGGTGTGTCCACCGGGCTGTGGTCCCTTTCCGAGTGCGCCCACCGGGCTGTGGCCCCGTTCCTGGTGTGTCCACCGGGCTGTGGTCCCTTTCCGAGTGCGCCCACCGGGCTGTGGCCCCGTTCCTGGTGTGTCCACCGGCTGTGGTCCCTTTCCGGTGCTCCACCGGCTGTGGCCCCGTTCCTGGGTGTCACCGCTGTGGTCCCTTCGAGTCCCGGTGCCTTCCTGGTGTCACGGGCGTGGCCTCCGGTGCCCACGGCTTGCCCGTTCGGTGTTCCCGGCGTGGTCCCTTCGAGCCACCGGCTGGCCGTTCGTTGTCCACGCGTGGTCTCCGATGCACGGCGTGCCGTTTGTGTGTCACGGGCGTGGTCTTCGGTGCCACGGGCTGTGCCGTCGTGTGTCCGGGGTGGTCTTTCGAGTGCCCGGGTTGCCCGTCCTGGTGTGTCCACGGTGTGGTCCCTTCGAGTGCCCACCGGGCTGTGGCCCGTTCCTGGTGTGTCCACCGGGCTGTGGTCCCTTCCGAGTGCACCACCGGGCTGTGGCCCCGTTCCTGGTGTGTCCACCGGGCTGTGGTCCTTTCCGAGTGCATCCACCGGGCTGTGCCGTTCTGGTGTGCCACCGGGCTGTGTCCCTTTCCGAGTGCCCACGGGCGTGCCCCGTTCCTGGTGTGTCCACCGGGCGTGTCCCTTTCGAGTGCCCACCGGCTGTGCCGTTCTGTGTTCACGGCTGTGGTCCCTTTCCGAGTGGCCCACCGGGCTGTGCCCCGTTCCTGGTGTGTCACCGGCTGTGGTCCCTTTCCGAGTGCCACCGGCGTGGCCCCGTTCTGGTGTGCACGGCTGTGGCCTTTCCGAGTGCTCCACCGGGCTGTGGCCCCGTTCCTGGTGTGTCCACCGGGCTGGGTCCCTTTCCGAGTGCACCCGGGCTGTGGCCCCGTTCCGGTGTGTCCACCGGGCTGTGTCCTTTCCGAGTGCCCCACCGGCTGTGGCCCCGTTCCTGGTGTGTCCACCGGGCTGTGGTCCCTTTCCGAGTGCGCCCACCGGGCTGTGGCCCCGTTCCTGGTGTGTCCACCGGGCTGTGGTCCCTTTCCGAGTGCCCACCGGGCTGTGGCCCCGTTCCTGGTGTGTCCACCGGGCTGTGGTCCCTTTCCGAGTGCGCCCACCGGGCTGTGGTCCCCGTTCCTGGTGTGTCCACGGGCTGTGGTCCCTTTCGAGTGCGCCCACCGGGCTGTGGCCCTTCCAGTGTGTCCACAGGGCTGTGGTCCTTTCCGAGTGCGCCCACGGCTGTGGCCCTTTCCTGAGTGTGTCCACAGGCTGTGGTCCCTTTCCGAGGTAGTTGTCCTTCTTTTTCCAGGTGTGCCTTTTCCAGGTTTTTCTGTCCTAAGATCACGGTCTTTTTTCCTGGGTTTAGGCGTTTTTCTTTTACCAGGCTTTAGTGTTCTGTCCTTTCCCAGGGTCCATGCCTTCTTTCCCAGGCTTTAGGCCCACAACGACCGCAGTACTTGGTGCCTTCTTTATTCCACAGTGTTTAGTCTTTCTTCGTTTTAAGGATTCAGTGCCCTCTTCTTTTCCCCACCACAACACAGCCCACCCCCATTACACCCCGACCACAACACAGCACCCCCACCACACCCTCACCACACCTTTACACACCACAACACATCACTACCACACTTCCACTACATCACAAAACACGACACACACCACACAACAACACACAACATCACCACACAATAACACACACCACACCACAACACAATGCACAACACAATGCACCACACCCACGCCACACCACTCCACAGCACACAACCCCACACCACACATTCCCAACCCCAACACACCACATCCTCATAACACGCCACCCCATCCCACACCACCAAAACATGACATTACACCACACCACACCATACCAGGGGGTCGGAATAGCTCAGCGGTAGAGCGCCGGACTCATAATCTTGGTGATCCTGGGGTGGTTAAAATCTCCGCCGGGCCGTTTCGGTACAGGGGGATTTTTCACTCGGAGTCGGCATTGGTTCTGACTGCATTTCTCTTACAGTCTTTTGAATGAGATTAAACCGAGATTCACAAGAGTGGGGACTCTGGTATTTTACACTAAGGCCTGTTTGGCCGTGTGTGTTGCGGTCTGAACTGAAATATGCGTGTCCAACGTTCAGACCTAGGGTGTTTTATTGTCCAGCACTTCGCCTTGGTGCTTGTACCGAGGTCTGTGGGAAGTCTTGAAGAGGCTCTCTGGCAGTGGTCGCTTCCATTTGATGCGTGAAGAGTGTGGTTTTCATTTTGTCATTGCCACGTTTTGCGCAGATCTGCACATTCTGTTGCCTCACAG
The DNA here is from genome assembly GCA_033310375.1 of Conus canariensis. Taxonomy (NCBI): domain Eukaryota; kingdom Metazoa; phylum Mollusca; class Gastropoda; order Neogastropoda; family Conidae; genus Conus; species Conus canariensis. The sequence goes on along the minus strand of JAMYXO010006016.1, from coordinate 10,539 downwards.
TCTGTCATGGATCGGTGGGGATCTTCTGCAAGCAGGAACCACAGTGTACGGTGCCTTCTTTGACTACATCTCTCTATGGGATACAGCAGAAGGCGTTCAGAAACTTCGACTCCCAGGTGGTTTGTCACCTTGGATGGTGGGTTGTTAGGACAGGGAGTCTGGTGCAGAATGGTGGCTTTGGCTAGGTTTAGTAGCTTTGGGGGTGGGGGAGGTAGAGGTTAGAGGGAGGCCCGTTCCAGCGCATCATTTAGTTCCTGGCAAGACTGAAGATGTGCAGGATGCTGCGATGTTGAACTTCTGCGTGGATAAGAAACTTTGGCGCCGCGTAGTCGGAGACATATACAGAGAAATATCTCTGGCGGAGTATTTAGATAAAACGGTCTGAATGGATCGGAATGGCCTTACCATGAGATCCATTTTGCGGTGGCATCAGCTTGACATGACAGGCTCCAGCGCGTGGGAGCTATCAGGGTGTGGGGACCCTGGAGGTGTCAGAGCTGTAGTTCATAGAGCAGAGTGCCACTGGCCTTCCTGTGTGACACATGGCTGCTCTGGTTTCTGTGACAGTTGTCTGCGGACCAAAGGTACAGAACAGTAGTACCAGACGAGATGCTTCAGGAAAGGCATGCATTTCCTGCAGTGTCTCTTGGGATCCCCTGGTACTGTCTGAGTACCCCTTGTTTTGTAGAGAACCTGTCATGGCGGTCATATCAGCATGGAGTTCACACTGGACTTCCCGTGGAACTGGCTTCAGTATAGGCCTTAACGTTGCTCGTGTTTCCTCTCGAGGATGTCTAAATTTCGCCCCTGATTCGTGGCCGATTCGCGATTCGTGTTACAAATCGGGTCTCTCTTCCACACGGATCTTTCAACAACGCCACTGCATGCCTTTAGTTCGGTTAGTGACTGGATGTTGTGCTGGATTAGTTGAATAAGTGGGGAGCAGAGGAAGGGGCAGGGGGTACTAAAGAAACCTGGCTAGAGAAATACGTACATATAGATGTATATGTACATATTTGTCTCTGGTGTAACCAATGCCATTCATTCTGCGCATGATTCCCTATTCTGGTGATTCATCAGTCAGGGTGATGGTTCCCGGGAATCAGAGTTGCTGGCTGCCTTCTGTTGTGTTCCATAGATGGATGCAGTTGAAGGAGTTGCTGTGCATCCAGGGACCAGTGTGCAGGGGATGTTTATCTTTTCATGACATGATTGTGAGGCAAGAGTATTGGAGGTATCCGTGGATCGGTCATAGGCCAGCTGGGGGTCAGATTGTTCATGTGTCTGGGAAAGGTGGTTATTTGAACTTCTTCTTCTTCTTCCTCGTTCGCTTTCCATTAGATGAGCAGCCCGGTGTCCTCGATGAAGGCTGCCGTCCACCGCAGCTCCTCCAGGGTGCCGTACAACTTGGCTTCCACTGCTGTCGGTGTTGGCCGGTACTTCTTTCTGGATGCTGCATGCGTCATACAGTCTTGAAGGATGTGGTCGGTTGTCATTGGTCCCTCACCACAAGGGCACTCTCCACTCTGTCCAATGCCAAATTTTGTGTGCATGTGGTGGAGCAGGCGATTGTGTCCAGTCCTCAGGCGGAAGATCTTGACCTGTTCCCGTCGTCCCTGCAAATGGTATTTGTCTTCTGGGTTGTGTTTGGGGTGCTGGAGGCGCCACTTTATTCCTTGCTGTGCCTTGATGATTGTCTTGATTTCATCGTATGACACCAGGTTGTTGGCCTGCTCCTTCTGTGCACCGTCTTTTGCCAGAATATCCGCTTTTTCGTTGCCTCTGATACCACAGTGTGCTGGTAACCATTGTATCACCACTTTCTCCACTCTGGAACTCAGGGCAATAAGGGCTGAAGTAAGATGGTTCTGTTCTTTGCAGCGGGAGTTCTTGAGGGCTTGGAGCACGGAGAGAGCGTCTGAGAACACCACCACCTGCCCTGTTGTTCTTATAGAGTTCTGCGAGAATGTTGTGGCTGCCTCACAGAGAGCTTCTCGCTCAGCTCGGAAGTTGGTGGAGTATTTTCCTGTTGGGATTGCAATTTCTTCATATCCGTCTTTGTATCGGAGGAAGATTCCAGCTCCACCATCCCTCGTTGCTTGTGTGGCGGAGCCATCTGTAAAGACATGGGTCCAGTCTTCCTGGGGGTACTGGTTGCAGATGTACTCCATGGTCAGGGCTTTCCTTTGGGTGTCTGACTGTGTTCCTCTCTTCTCCACTCCGGGAATGCTGGTGACGACTGTTGGGAACACCTGCCTCTTCCAAGATGGGTGGGTGACATTTGCCGCGATAGGCTTTGTTTCGTGTTCCATCAAGACTGGGATTTGACTTTGAAGGCGTCTTGACTGGTGGATGAAGCTGCCTCTTTTCAGCCGACTCTTGGTGGGTCTGCTCATTCTGTCGTTCATTGGATGGTTTTCAAGGCGTTTGAATTTTGCTGCCTGTATAAGGATCTTTGTGTCCCTTCTGTCCTCCAATGACTGTAGCACAGTGGTCTCCTCCATCTTCAGAATTGGGGTGGATCTCATGGCGCCAGTTATGACACGCTGAGCTTGGTTCTGTATCTGTTATTTGAACAAGAAGTGTTTTACTGCTCTTGTTCTCCTCCTAGATTCCCAGGCCAGCCCAGTTGAAACTGGCTCAGTCTAGGTGGCCAAGGCAAGGCTGACCCTTCCCGACCCTACCTTACCCTACCCAATGGCCAGGGCCCAGGCCTAGGCCAGCTTAGGCCCGGGCCCGCCTTGGCCAATCTGGCCCAGGCTAGGTGGTCCAGGCCAGATTGACCCTCCCCAACCTCACTGACCTTTCCTGACCCTACCCTATCCCAGGCCAAACTGGCCCAGGCCACCACCACTCTACCACGACACCACCCACCACCACACCACACCACACCACCACCACTACCACACACACTACACCACACCACACCCACCACCACAACCACACACAACCACACCACACACACCACACCACCACCACACCACACCACACACACACCACTACCCCCACCACCACCAATACCACACCCACCACCATACCACATACAACCACACACCACAACCCCACCACCACCACCACACCACACACACCACTACCACCACCATACCACTACAACCACACCACCACAACCACACCACAAACCCACCACCACCACACCACAACACCACCACCACATCACCACACCACACCACCACCAAACCACCACACCACCACCACCACCACTAACACAACCACCACAACACCATAAACACGACTATTACACCACACCACCACCATACCACCACCACACACCACCACCACCACCACAAACACAATCAGCAAACCACCATAAAACGACCACCACACCACTACAACACCACCCCCAGCACAATCACCACAGCACTATCAACACCACCACCACACCACTAACACTACCACCATCCCACTACCATTACCACCACACCCTCCACCACCATACCACTAACACAACAATCACAACTCCACCACCACACCAACAACCCTCCCTCCCCCCCCTCCCTCCCCCCCCCCCCCCCCCCCGCCCCCGCCCTCCCTAGGAATCATCGCCTTCTCTCGCTTGGTTGGGTGTTTCCTTCATCGCCAGGGTTCCATGTAGTATAGTTTTTCTTTCGAAGAACGTTTTTCACAGGGGGTAGAATTTCATAAAGGTTAGGGTCCTCTTCTTTCACAGAGCTAGTGTTCTTTTCTTTCATAGGGGCTTGTGTTCTCTTCTTTCAAAGGGGCTAGTGTTGTGTCCTGTCATGGGGGTTAGCGTCCTCTTTTTTCACAAGGACTAGTGTTCTCTTCCTGTTAAAGGTTTTTGCTTTTTTTTTTTAATTGGGGGCCCCCCCCTTTGGTTTTATGTTCTTTTCATAAGGGGGGACTGTTGGTCTTTTTATTGGATGGTTTTTTTTGGTTTCAATTCTTTCTTTTCCATTGGGGTCTTGTTTGTTCCTTTCACCAGGTTAGAATGGCCCTTTTCTTGCATTTAGAGGGTTTAGGTGTCTCCCCTTCTTTTTTTTTACCAAAATGGGCCCTTAGTGGTCTTTTTTTGGTGAATGGGGACTTAAGGTGTGTCTTCTTTCTATCGCATTTTCAGGTGTCCTTTTTTGTCCCCCCTTCTGGGTAATTGTTCTCTTAGCTTCTCAGGTTTAGTTATTACCCTTTTTCACAAGAGTTTCTTTTTAAACGTGGTTTTCCTTCTTAAATTAGGGGTTTTCACTGTACCTTTTTCATTGGGGGGCTTTTTTTGTTTTTTCCCTCATTTCGCCCCCACAAATTTCAGTGGGGGACTTTTGGGAGGATTATATGATTGGAAAAAAAAATAAGTTTTTTTCTTTTCAAACCCAGGGAGTTTTAACATATTTTCTTTTCTTACAAGAATTACGGGTTCTGTCGTTTAACGTCCGGACTTTTTCTCCTTTTTTTCCTAGGGGTTTTAATTTGCATTTATCCATTTTTTTCATTAAAGGGGTGTTTTAATTGTTCTTCTTTCTTGGGATGGTTTTTAGTTAAGGAAATTTGCTTACGAAAAAGTAAATTTTTTCAAAACCCACATGTTTTTTTTGTGGGGGCAGGGAACAAAATAGGAAAAAAAGAAGGGTTTTTTTGCCCCCAGGTTCTGCCCAAGGGGGGGGGGGAACAAACCAATCAGGGAATCACAGGGGGGGGGGTGACCAGAAGAGGGAAAGGGTTGGGCCCCCACTACTTGTTTTTTTAAAAATAATTAGGTTAATTCGAAATGGTCGTAATTAGTAAGCAGAAAAAAAAAAAAAAAAAAATACTTGTTAACATTTTTTTCATTTTTTTGTTTACCCCCCTAATTTTAAGTTAGGTTTTACTTGGGAAAAAAAACAAAATTTCAGTTCATTTTTATTGACTGGATTCGGGGGACAAATTAAAAAGATTTTTGTTTTAAAACAAAGGGTAAAAAAAAAACGGGTAATTTTATGGGGGGGGGGGGGCACAATCATGGCATATTGGATCGTTGTTCCTTTTTTGCGTTTTCCTCCAGGGGGTGGTGGTTCCCTGCAGTAAAAAGGCAACTCCAGATTTTTTTTTTTGTTCTTAAAATGGGGGTTTTTAGGGGAAAAAAGAAAATATTTTGGGAAAAAATTTAACCAAACAGGGATCCCCAAAAGGCCTCTTATATATACTCTATGGGACATTCTTTCGTTTTTGTGTGGGTAGACGTATCCCCCGGAAAATTTACTTCGAACAAAAAAAAAAATTATTTTGTTTAAAAAACTGTCCATGTTTTTTTAAAAAGGGCCACGATAATTTTCAATAGATTTCCGGCAGGGGGAATAAAAAAAAAAAAAATAATAAACATTTTTTTTTTTTTATTAAAGAATGGGGGTTTTAAATAAAAAATAATTGTTCCCCCTTTCGGATTGTTAAAAATAAAAAAAAAAAACTCTTGAAATGGGCCCTTTTTTCTCATAACAGTTTTGGTTATTTTCTCTCCATTTTTTTTCCACTCCTCCCTCCGTTGGTTGGTTGTTTGAAGAGGAGGATAACCAAAACGTTATGAGGAATAAGGTGGGCCATCCAGGAAAAGTTTAAAAAAACAATCGAAAAAATGTTGAATAAAAAAAAAACAATATTTTAAAAAACCCCATTTTTTTTCTAATTAAAAAAAAAAAATGTTTTTTTTATTAATTTCTTGCGGAAATTCTGGGGGGGGGGGAATATCGTGGCTTTAAAAAATACCCATGGGGACAGTTTTAAAAATCAAAAATAATTTTTTGTCGGAAAGAAAAAAATTTTTTCGTCTACCAAGACAACAAAACGAAAAAAAAGGAAATGGTTCCTTTAAGAGAAGAGCGGGGATCTGTGGGTTAAAAAAAATTTCCCAAAATATTCTTTCTAAAAATATAAAATAAATAAAAACCCATTAAAAGGGGGGGGGGGGGGGGGGACCAAAAAAAAATCTGAAGTTTGGCCTTTTTACTTTGCAGGGATTGCCACAACCCCTTGGAGGGAAAACAAAAAAAAGGGAAAACAATAAAAACCGATCAAAAAATTTTTTGGCCATTTGATTGGTCATAAAAAAATACCCCCCGTTAACCCTTTTTTAAAAAAAAAAACAATCTTTTAATGTTCGGGGGGAAAAAAAAATAAAAATAAAAAAAACAGTTATGAATGATGTTCCCAAGGTTATAACCTACTTAATTGGGGAAAAACAAAAATGGGAAAAAAAATGTTAAAAACAAGTTCTTGCTTTACTTTTTAAGGGGGGACATTTCGAAATTTTATAAAACTACTTTAAAACACAAAAAAGTAGGGTGGGGCCAACCTTCTCTCTTGGTCTGTTGAATTTCCTGATTTGGTTGTTTCTGGGGGCAGGGGGGGGGGGACTGGCCAACTGCTTCCATGTTTTTTGGTCCTGCCAACCCACACAAAAAAAAAAAAAAAAAAACTGTTGTTGAAAAAATACTTTCGGAAAGAAAAACTTCACTAAAAACTAAAAACCATCAAGAAAAAGAAAAAAAGGGGGACATTAAAACCCCCAAACCCAAGGGGGAAAAAAAGGGTTTCCCCTTAAAAAAAACCCTTTGGGGGGGGAAAGGGGGAAGGGAAAACCCGGGGGGGGAAAGTTTTCGACGACGAAAAAAAAATTTTGTAAAAAAAAAAAGGAAAAAAATTTTAAAAAAAAAAATTTTGAAAAGGGGGGAATTTTCCCTTTTCCAAATTTATTTTAAATTTTTCCAAAAAAGGCCCAAAATAAAAAATTGTTTGGGAAAAAAAGGAAAAAAAAAAAAAAAACCAAAGGGAAAAATACAAGGAAAACCCCAATTTTAAAAAGGGAAAAACCACGTAAAAAAACCCCGGTGAAAAAAAAGGGAATAAATAAAAACCCCAAAGGGGGTAAAGGAAAAAAAAAACAAAAGGGGGGCAAAAGGGAAAAAATAAAAAATTTCGATAGAAAAAAAAAACCCCCAAATAAAGTTTTATTTACAAAAAAAGGGGGGGGGGGGGGCCCCTAGGGGCCCCCCTTTTTTTAAAGAGGGGGGCCCCCCTAAAACTCTAAACCCCAAGGAAAAAAAGGGGCCCCTTCTACCCTGTGGGGGAAAAAGGGGGAAAAAGGGGCCATGGAAAAAGAAAAATGGGGCAAAAAAAAAAACCCCCAAAAAAAAAAAAAGGGGGGCAACAGCCCCCCCTATTAAAAAAAAAAATAAAAAATAAAAACCCAAAAAAGGGGGCCCCTTTTTTAAAAAAAAAAAATTTGGAATAAAATCCCCTATTAAAAAAGAAGGAAGGGGAAAAAAAATTAAAAAAAGGGGGAACCCCCTTTTCACACCAAAAAAAAAACCCCCGTACCCCCCTTTTAATTTTATGGGGAAAACAAAAAAAAAAAAAACCCGGAAAAGGGCCCCTTTTGGGAAAAAAAAAAAAGAGGGGGGCTTAAAGGGGCCCCATATGAAAAGGGAAAAAAAACACTAGCCCCCTGTGAAAAGAAAAAGGACGCTAAAACCCCCTATGAAAAGGAGAGAAACACTAGCTCCCGTGAAAGAAAACTCCCAACCCTTAAAATGAAAAGGAAAGAAACACAGCCCCCCCCAAAAAAAAAAGGAGAGAAACCAAGCCCCCCCCTGTGACCCGAAAAGACGCTTTAAACCCCTTTTAAAAAAAGGAGAGAAACAAGAGAAAAACTAAAGCCTCTGTGAAAGAAGAGAAAAGAAAACCTTTAAACAGGAAGAAACACAAGTCCTGGAAAAAAAGAAACGCTAACCCCCAAAAAATGACAGGAAACACAAACCCCTTAAAAAAACCCCCCTTTTTAAAGAAAGAGGGAAACCCCAAAACCCCTAAAGAAAAGAAAAGAAACCAAATAGCTCTGTTTAAAAAAAGAGAGGACCCCCTAACCTTAAAGAAAAATTCTAACCCCCGTGGAAAAAACGATTCCTTTTGAAAGAAAAACTATAACTACATGGAACCCTGGCGATGAAAAGGAAAAAAACCCCAACCAAGCGAAGAAAAAAGGCGGATGAAATTCCCCAGGGGAGGGGGCGGGGGCGGGGGGGGGGGGGGGGGGGGGGGAGGGGGAGAAAGGGGGGCGTTTTTGTGTTTGGGGGGTGGAAGTTGTGATTGTTTTTTGTTAGGGGTAAGGGGTTTTGGGGGTGGGAGGGTGGGGGGTAAGGGGTAGGGGGATGGTGGGGAGTGTTGGGGTGGGGGTGGGGTGTTTATAGTGCTGTGGTGATTGGTGCGGGGGGGAGGGTGTTTGTAAAGTGGTGTGGGGGGTCCCTGTTTTTTTTGGTTTGGTTTGCCCCGAATTTTGTTTGGGTGGATTGGTGGGTGGGTGGTTGGTTTTGGGGGGTGGTGGGGGTGGGGGTAAAATAGTCCCGGTTTTATGGGTGTTTGTGGTGGGGTTGTTGGGTTTGTGGGGGTGGTTGGTGGGGGGGTGTGGGGGGTTGGGTTTGGTGGGTGGGTGTGGGGGGGTGGGTTGTGGTGGTGGTTGGGGGTTGGTTTGGGGTGTGGGGGTGGGGGGGGGTTTGTGGGTGGGGGGTATTTGGTTGGTGGTGGGTTTTGTGGGTATGGGGTTTGGGGGTTGGTTGGGGTGGTGGGGTGGTGGGGTGGGGGTGGGTGGGGTTTTTTTGGGTGGGGGTTTGTAGTGGTATGTGGTGGGGGGGTGGTGGTTTGGTGGTGGTGGGGGGTAGTGGGTGGCTGGGGGGGGTGGTGGGTGGGGGTGGGGGGGGGTGGTGGGGGGGTTTTTTGGGGGGGGGGGGGGGGGGTTTAGGGGGGGGGGGGGGGGGGGTTTGAGGGGGGGGGGGGGGGTGTGTGGTGTGGTGTGGGTGGTGTGGTGTTGTGTGCGTTAGAGTGGTGGTGGGGCCCTGGGCCAGTTTGTGGCCTGGGAATAGGGTAGGGTCAGGAAAAGGTCAGTGAGGGTTTTGGGGGAGGGTCAATCTGGCCTGGACCACCTAAGCCTGGGCCAGATTGGCCAAGGGGGGGGCCCGGGGCCCCCAAAAGGGCTGGCCGGGGGCCCCTGGGCCCGGGCCCCAATTTGGGTTTTAAAGGGGTGGGGGTTTAGGGCCCCGGGGAAAAGGGTTTCACCCTTTTCCCTTGGCCCCCCTAAAACTGAGCCGGGTTTAAACCCTGGGTTTGGGCCCGGGGAAATTTTTGGAAAAAGAAGAACAAGGCAATTTAAAAAAACATTTTTTTTGTTCAAAAACCATTTTTACAAAACCCCAAGTTTAAACCGGGGGCCCAAAACTCCCCCGCCAGGGAGCCCCCCCCAAAAATTTTAAAAGATGGGGGGAGACCCACTGGGGGCTACACCCCCCTTTGGGGAAGGCCCAAAAAGGGACCAAAAGACCCCTTTTTCAGGCGAAAAATTTCCCCCCAAAACCCCTTTTTTGGAAAAACCCTCCAAAAAGGGGAACACCAAAAAGGGAGGGAACCCCCCCTAAGGGGTTCCCCTAAAAAAAAGAAGGGCAGTTTCCCAATTCCCCCAATTTCCCCAAAAAACCCCCTTTTTCCAAAGCCCCCAAAACCCCCCAGCCCTTTAAAAGGGAAACACGAAAAAAAAAGGGCCTATCCGGCCCAAAGGGCCCCAACCCCCCCAAATTTTTGGAAGACCCCCAGGTTTTCCCCAACAGTCCCACCGGGAAAAATTCCCCCCCAAAGGGGGGAAAAGGGAAAAAGGGGAAAACCCCCAGTCAAAACCCCCCAAAAGGGAAAAAGCCCTAAAACCTTTGGGTAAAATCAGAAAACCAGGTCCCCCCCAAAGGGCCCGGGGACCCAAATTGTTTTTTTTTAACAGTTTGGCCCCCCGCCAAAAAAAGAAAACAAAAGGGAGGGGTGGGGGCCTGGAACCCCTTTTCCCCCCGTTTTAACCAAAGGACGGAAAAATGAAAAAAATTTTGCAATCCCAACGGAAAAAAAAACTCCCCCAAACCAACTTCCGAGCAAAAGGCGGGGAAGCCCCTCTGGGGAGGAAACCCCACAACTTTCCCTCGCAAACCCTTTTTAAAAAAGAAAAAAACGGGGCCCAAGGTGGGGGGGGGTTTTTCTCAACGCTCCCCCCCCCATTTGCTCCCCCCCCCTAAAAAACCCCCCCGCTGCAAAAAAAAAACAAAACCCCAACCCCCTTTAATTTCCCCAGCCCTTTTTTTTCCCCCCTGATTTTCCAGAGGGGGGGAAAAAAGGGGGGTTAAATTAAAAATTGGTTACCACACCCCCGGGGTTTAAATCAGAGGCAAAAAAAGGGGAAAAAAAGCGGATTTTCTGGAAAAGACGGGGGGCAAAAAGAAGGAGCGGGGCCCAACAAACCGGGGGTTGTCAAAAACAAAAATAAAAAAACCCAAGGGAAAAAATTCACCCAAGGCCCCAGAAAAAGGAAAAAAAAGTGGGCCCCCCCAGCCCCCCCAAAACACAACCCGGAAACAAAAAAAACCAAATTTTGCAGGGACGCCCCGGGAACTTTTTTCCCCAAGATTTTTCCCCCCCTTTAAGGGAAAACGGGGCCCCACAATCCCCCCTGTTTTCCCCACCAAAAAATTCCCAAAAATTTGGCTTTTGGCCCCAAAAGGTGGGAAAAGT
>JAMYXO010006015.1:10000-14412 GCA_033310375.1 Conus canariensis | reverse complement strand
AAGTAAACAAAAAGGTAAGCCCCACCCCTCATCTCTCTAACACCAAAATCCCCCACCCCCACCCCACCCTTCACACACACTGACATAGTAAGCACAATCACATGTCAAATGAAAATATTTCAAGTTTGTAATTGTGGAAGATAAATCAAGCAATATTTATTAAGGTCAATTTCCACACTGCTTTTAATATCACGTTTCAGAATCGGTACATATTGCTCCAGTTCATATCTAGATTATACCAGTTTTAACAAAAGTTTTTGGCGGCGTATATTTTAACTTGCAGCAAAGTCAACAAACCCATTGTTTTATTTGTAGTTTATTGCTCTGATATGCTGAACAGAATCAAACGTTTCTCAAAAGAAACTTCACAATAATCACAGTGTGGTCATTTGTTATCTGCCAGAAAGAATGGACCATCTAACAGTCCCAGAAAAGATGTTTAACTGTCTGAGTTTCTCGACAGCACAGGTTACAAACTGGAGAGTCAATCAACTTTCTTGTATACAAGTATTCCTCTGTTGGCAGAAGTCTATTTAGCAGTCTCATCTGGAACCACCTTAACTGATTGAATGAATCTTTGATATTAACGTGTTTTCACCATAATAGGTGATATTACATGGAGGAACCACCTTAACTGTACATCTGTAGTGGTAGAAAAACAAGAACTAAATATTGCATCCCAGTTCAATTGTCACTGTATATTTCAGACCATCTCTCAACTGCAGTGGGAGCTGTTTCAGATTTCGTCATCACTGATTGCATATGAAGCACCGTTTTCGTAGCTCATGTGTTTTAAGTCAAGTCAAGAACACTGTATTATCTCCAAAGAGAAATTAAGAGTTGTCATACAAACAACAAATCACTATTACACCACCCACCCACTCGCACACACAGAATACTACGCACACACATATATATACAAACAAACTTTCTGAACCGGATCTTACGGAAAGTTAAGTTATGATTCAGGAATTTGATGGAATCGGGAACAAAACTGTTTTTGGTTCTCTTTGTCTTGACTTTTGGAATTTAGAATCTTAGTCCAGAGGGTAGAACATAGTTTTCTGAAAGAACACGAGAACTGTTGGCAGCAAAATTCACAGCTTTTAGTGTGACATGACTTTCATACAATTTATCTAGCTGTCCTTGATTTTTGCCAATAATCTATGTATTCATCACTCTGTTCAAAATTTTTTGTTTTTTACGCCAAGATTTCCAAACCAGCATAAACAGCCAAAGGACAACACTGATTCTACAAAACAACGACAAAACATAATTATTTAAGATGTCCTTTTTGACAGTGAGAGACCGAGGTTTCTGAAGACAGTATATTCTAGATTGGCATTTTTTGTGGGTAACTTGGGTATTTGCACTAAAATTCAGATTATCATCTAAAATATACTGTGCACAAAAAGAAACGCATATTTTTTTCGCTGAAAATATTAAGGAAAATTTTGACAGAAACATGCCCCGTATAGCAGAAAACAGTTATGTTGAACTCAAACTGAAAGGATAAACCCAATCTTGGCTGTCTGCGTGATCCACGTGTCTTCCAAGAATGATAATGCAGTTTGAAGAGTGTGCCCCATGGAATCTGTGCAGTAACCATAAATGACCACATTTGTGGTGAGTAAAGCGCTTCCAACCATGGCAAGATTCACTATAAAAGCCAGTTCATTTTAGTGAAAAATTAAAGGTTTCGAACAAGGAGAAAACATGCCACGCCTGAGCGCACTTGCAAGGGGAAATGCACTTGGCCGTCTGCAGGCAGGTCAGGGGCAAGTCGACGTTGCCCGAGTCCTGAACATGTCGCAAGGCACCATCAGTAGGCTCTGCACTCGTTACAGGCAAACAGGCTCCACAGTTGATGGTCCTAGGTCAGGCCGACCACGGGTGACTACACCAGCACGAGATCGCTTCCTGGCAACCAGAGGATCAGCAGACAGACAGTGCGAAACCGTCTCCATGCAGCTGGATTGTGGGCCTATCGACCCCATCAAGGGAATGTGCTGACAAGACGCCATTGCCAGGCCAGGCTGCTGTGGGCAAACCAACACCAACCCTGGACTCTGAGAAACCACTGGCGACATGTCTGGTTCAGTGATGAATTCAGATTTCTGCTGCAACGCCACAACGGAAGGAGACAGGTCCACCGGAGGCTTGGTGAGCAGTACGCTCCTCAGTATGTGGATGAGGCACCTCCGCTTGGTGGTGGGGGAATCACTGTGTGGGGAGCTATCAGCAACACAGGCAGGAGCCAGCTGGTTCGCGTCCAAGGCAACCTCACGGCTGCACAGTACGTGTAGGACATGTTGCGTGTGCATGTCCTGCCCGTGGTAGCCGCTCCAGGAACCATGAGCCAGCAGGACAATGCCAGGCCTCACACAGCCCGCATTACCATGGCCTTCCTCAACACCCACAGTATCCACACCCTGCCTTCGCCATCACTAAGTCCAGATCTCAATCCGATAGGACATTTGTGGGACGAACTGGACCGACGCCTCAGAGCAGGAGTCAATGCCCCTGCAACACCTGATGGCCTGTTTGCAGCGCTGCAGGAAGAGTGGAACGCCATCCCAAGGCAGACGATCCAGCACCTGACTGCCTCCATGCCATGCAGGTGCCAGGCTGTGATTCGGGCAAATGGGGGTCATACCCGGTACTGATTTTGAGCGGGGACTGGGAAGCACGGGAGGAGTCAGGGGGAGGGAACTCTGTTCAGTGTGAATAGTCAGACATAATGAATAGACATAACAGTAGACTGATGTCTTATTTCTTCTGTGGTTGTAATATTTTGAATGCTAAATGACACATGAAATGACTGAAATAAAAATATGTGTTCTTAAATGCACAGTGTAGTATCCAGATACTTATATTCACTTACATGTTCCACTTTGATGTTTTCGATATACAAGTGAGGGACAGGAGCCGGGTTTCTTTGAAAATCAATTACCATCTTCGTCTTACTAACATTCAAATCTAGACAGTTCTCTTTGCACCATGTACAAAAACGTTCCACCTCTTGAACATAAATGGTATCTGAATTTGACAGGTCTTCTAAAGCAGAATCATCTGAGTACTTTACGACAGGAATGACAGAAGAACCAGTACAATCATTTGTATAAAGAGTACAAGAGAGAGAACAGTGCCTTGAGGTGCACCAGTAAATGTGGTTCTAGCTGATATTTTCCTTCAAAGCGTACACACTGTAACCTGTTGACTAAAAAGTTCACAATCCATAAAATTTAGTTAGTTAGTGTTTATAGGGTCCAGCGGACTACTAGGAGCCAAATCAGGACCTCAGCTATTATATCTGCTAAGTCTCTAGATACAAATACCCACACTAGTATTAACACATCGATTAAAATTTATGAGGACAAAAGCACAATTATCTGTTCAACTCCAATGACACCTGTATACATTATTAAACACTATATTTTATAAAATAAGTTTACCTCTTTCAAAAAAGAAAAAAAAATCTACTGAAATCTCACGAAAAAGAACTGATAAATCACTGGTGGAAAAGAACTTCTCTCTGATACACATCAAATCAGCACATTCTGTCAAAAAATGATTAACACTGAACAAGCTGTCACACGCAACACACCACGGGGGGTCTTCCCTTCTGAGTATCCAACTGTGCGTTGTATAGCTGTGCCCAGTATGTAACCGTGACAAAACCGATTCCTCTTTACGGTTACGTACCACCGATGGGAAAGGATTGGTTAAATCTGGGCAAATGTTAAACAATTTATTATGAATTTATTATGGGTTGACCTGCAAAATTTTGATTTTCTTGGCCATAATGTGCGGTTGAATAGTATTAAAAGCTGATGAGAAATCAAACGGGATGCAAACAAAAGAATCTTTGCTTTCAAGATGTGTGTATGCATGGTTTAAAAGTGTGATTATTCCATCATCTGTACTTCTGTTTGTATGCAAACTGGTATGGATCACAAAGCTGTTTGACTTGAAGAAGAATCTCAAGGACAAGGCATTCAAAAAGACTTCCTTACAACAGAGGTCAAAGCAACAGGTCTATAGCCATTCAAAATTGCTAGTAGTTGCTGCAGTGTATAGCCTTCGCTGGGAGTTCAGATCTTTTCGTTGCATTTCATAGTTTCCTTCATTTGAACGTTCAAAATAAGCTGGGACCAAATAAAACCTCTATAGCGGTGGAGATGTGTTTCTTCATACACGATTTTATTTATGTTTACATAATTGATGAAACCATGTTAAATTCAGTGCATTCACATAGTGAACAACATCCGGTAAACCTGTTCTTATGTCTTAGCAACACGTAAATTTGAAAAGACATCACTCGTTTTTTCCTTTTATAAGTGAAAAAGAAAAACGAAACAAAAAACGCTCACCTGCATTCTGGTGTGGGAGTCTTCTGTGGATGTCTTATT
>JAMYXO010006015.1:2500-5000 GCA_033310375.1 Conus canariensis | reverse complement strand
GGGGGGTGGTAGTGTAAAAGACAGCTGTAAGTTATATACAAGGTAGATAGTGGGGTTTCTACTGAAAACTGATGACTGAGAGGGTCTACTACTAGTTTCCAATAAAATTCAAAACTGATGATGGAGAGGGTCTACAGCTAGTTTTAAAAAAAAATCAAAACTGGTGCAACGAGGGTCCACTACTAGTTTTCAATAAAAATCAAAACATGTCAAAATTCATGCACTGGCCACAATAATGTCACCTGTATATATACATCTAATCGTTATCTGATCCATGTGTTTGGAGGCACAGCATAACTTTGAGCAATAACCTGACAATTGATTATGGATCAGATTAATATCCCCCCCATACAATCATGTCATTTGTTAGGGTCTTCTACCGATGACGTCCTTCGCAGAACACTTCTTCAGTTCTTGAAGACACATGAGCTATCCCATGGCTGACGTCACATTTAAGGCCTCAGCGCTCACCCGTAGCAAAGTAAATCCCCCGGCAAACATCTGATTTAGTGGCCCTTGTAACACTCGCCCAATATCAAAGATCATTTCTTTCCGTCATTTTTTTCCTCCCTTAAAAAAAATCACAGTGAATTATGGGGGGATATTTCCTTTCACAATACCCTCCCGCACTAACGCTTCTAAAGTGTTTTCCCTACACTTTGGAGAAGTTCGTTTATACACTTGAGCACTTGCACATGCACACCCACACACGCCCTACCTTAGCGAGTCAGTCCGGACTCTGGTGCTTTCGTCAAGATTCTAAATTTTCAAGCCCTTCAATGGCACCGATTGCCAGTCTGTCACTGTCTGTGTCAGTCTCCGGGCCTAGCAATTGTACTGTCATAGCCGTCCTTGCCGTCGTAACCGTCTACGGCTGTTCTGTCGCAATGCAAGGGCAAAACTGTCTCCTACAGCACAACGTGGCTCCTTAACTGACAGAAGTTCGCCTGCTGCTTGTTTCCCTGCTGACCGTCAGTGAACACTTCTAAAGCGAGGCGCACTTCCGCTGAGCTCGCCTGCATGCGTGGAATCCGTGCGTCACAATATTTCTCTCCCCAACATCAAAAAGTTGAACGGTTGAGACGTTGAAAATATTGTTAACATTTTTATATGAAAATGGCACATTCAGTGGCATTAGATTTCAATGAATTGGATTGGATGTTTGTCGCAAAGCAGCCATGGCACTGAAGGTGGAGGAAGGGTGTGTGAAAGGAAATCATAAATTTGGGGCGATATCTTCCTCTGGTTCGTTTCAGAGAATCAGGGATGGTGGACGATGAGGACGGCCATCTTTCCTGGCCCAGAAAACACTCCAACTGCTCTCCAGATGCCAGGAGAAAAACACAAGGTAGCATTCTAAGCCACTTCAGCCTTACATTGGACGAAAAGAAACTTTCAAAGGAAGGTTCTCTTGAATTTTAGCTTTTCTTGTTTGAAGACACGAACATGTAAAAATGTACAGGCGGACTACACACAGTCTACCTCTCTTAGTAAGCGTACAATTTAACACACACACACACAGACACACACAGACACCCTCACCGGCTACACACACACACACCCTCACCGGCTAAGTCCTGGCTTGCAAACCTCGCAACATGGCGCACTGCAGTGACATTGAAGTGAAGGGAAGGGAAATGCCAACATTCACGGAGTGGCGATAACTCCACATGCATTTCCTTCACGTGCATGTCGAGCCTCCAAGCCCTATCGCTGGATCCCCTCCCTTCCCTTACCCTCTCTCTCTTTCTCTTTGCAAGCGCGTATTTATGCGTGTGTACTGGAGGGAGGGATGAGAGTGAGATATAGGCTAATTCTCCTACGCCCCCCCCCACCCCCCCCCCCCCCCCCTTTCTTTTTCTTAATTTGTGCGTGCGTCGGCTGGACTACAAGCAACGTTGTCTCTCTCTCTCTCTCTCTCTCTCTCTCTCTCTCTCTCTCTCTCTCTCTCTCTCTCTCTCTCTCTCTCCACTAACTTCAAACAAATTTAAACCTGTTGGCTTTAAAATGAAGTGATTGTTGACCTATGGTTGTTCATCATACAAAACACCAAACAACACATTGTTAAACCTGTTGGCTTTAAAGTGAAGTGATTGTAGACCTATGGTTGTTCATAATAATAATAATAACAATAATAATAATAATAATGTTTATTCCTATAGAGCATATTCCATAAAAATGCTCAACAACGCTGTACATTTCAAGAAAGAGCAAACGGTAAACAATAAAGAGTGATAAAAGTCATGCACATTGAAAAGACATAAAGCCTTGAGATATCAAATGCTGACTTGCACAAATCAAATGATATATACACACGCACCTTAGTACTAATCCACATCAGTTTCGGTCAGAGACCTATACTGTATGTACGCATGTGTGTGTACATTGTGCGTGCATATGTGTGCGCGCAGGGGTGTGTGCACGGAGGTATGTTCGCGTGCATGTGCGTGTATGCGCACATCTGTGTGTATTTGTACATAACAACCTTACAAATATCACA
>JAMYXO010000600.1:0-41900 GCA_033310375.1 Conus canariensis | reverse complement strand
CACTTTCCCTCCCCTTCAAAACCTTTCCCCTTTTTCCTAAACCCTCATAAAACCCCCAAAATTTTTTCCCCATATATCCCCCCCCCCCAAACTTCCTAACCCCCTAAAAATTTTTTCCTACCCTTCCCCCCACCTCAAAACACCCCCTTTTCCCCTAATCATACCCCCCTTTTCCCCCAAAATTTCATACTTCCCCCCCTTTCCTAACCCCTTTAAAACCCATTCACCTCTTTCCCCCTAACCCTACTATCCCCCCTATTTCCCTACCCCTCCATCCCTATTCCCCCCTTAAAAACCCCCTCATTCCCCCCCACTTTCATCCCTTTTCCTCCATACCCCCCCCCCCTTTTTAATTTCCCCCCCCATTACCTCCCCATCCCTCCCCTTTTTTCCCCCCTTAACCTTTTCATCCCAATTCCCCCTTTTTTAATTCCCCTTCCCCAAAAACACCCCTTTTTCCCTTAAAATTAACCCCCCTTTTCCCCCCCTATTCCCCCCCAATTTTCCCAAATACACCCCCCTTTTCCCCCTCAATAATCCCCCTCCATATTCCCCTAAATTATACTTTCCCCTCCTTTCTAATCATAACCCCTACCTTCCCCAAAAATCCAAACATCCCCCCTTTTCCTCCCCTCATATATCCCCCTTTCCTAAACCCCATCCCCCCCCCCCTCCCTTCCCCCCAATCAAAAAAACCCCCTATTCCTAAACCCCTCCCTTTTTCAAAAATTTCCCCCTTACCCCCAATACAATTTTCCCCTCCATTTCCCCCCTTTTCCCCCCTCAAAAACCCTCCCCTTAAATTTCCCCCCCAAACCCCTAAATCCCCTTCCCTATTCCCCTCTCCTTAAATCCCCAAATTTCCCCTAACTCATAATCCCCCCTTAATTTTCCCCCAACCAATTTTTTCCCCTTTAAATTTCCCTACTCATCCCCCATCCCCTTTTTCCTACTAAAACCCATCCCCCCCCCCTACTTCCCTTTTACCATCCATCCCCCCCCTTAACCCCCCCCTTTCCAATCATCCCTCCCCAAAACCTTCCTAACCTCATACTTTCCCTCCCTTTCCCCCCAAAAAACCCCCCCCCTCAAAAACATCCCTAATTCCTTTTTTCATACCCCCCTTTAATTCTTTCCAAAAATCATAAAAATCCCAAACCTTTTCCTTAAACCCCCCCCCTTTTCATACCCCCCTTTTCCTAATATTCCCCCTACAATTCCCCCTCATTCCCTAACCCCCATCCCCATCCCTATTCCTACTCATAAAACCCCTTTTCCCCCAAAAACCCCCTTTTCCCCAATCATACTTTCCTTCCCCCTTCCCCAACCCCCCTCATAACCCCCCAAATTCCCCAAACCCCCCTAATAATCCCCTATTTTTCTCAATATACATCCCTTATTTCCCCCCTTTTCATAAATCCACCCCCCAAATTTCCCCCCCCATCCCAACCCCCTTCCTTCTAAAACCTTTACCCCCACCCCCATCATACACCCCCCTTTCCCCCACCCAAAAAATTTCCCCTTATTTTACCCCAAAAAATTTCCCCCATTCCAAACCATACCACCCCCCTTCCCCCCCCTCAAACCCCCTAAACCCCAAAACCCCCTAAAACCTCAATACTCCCCCTTTTAAAAAACCATCCCCCCCCCCCTTCCCCACCTCATACCATCCCTTTTCCAATAACCCCCCACCCCCCCCCTTTTATTTCCTAACCCCCCCTTTCCCCAAATTCTAATCCCCTCCCCTTTTACCAAAACCCCCAACTCTAAATAACCCCCCAAAATTTCCTATAAATCCCCTTCCTTTCCTTTTTCCCCAAAAAACTTCCCCAACCCCCTTTAATTCATAAAAAATTCCCTATTCCAAAATTAAACCCCAACCCTCTTATACCAAACCCCCCCTCCCTTCCAATCATCCCACCCCCTTTTTACTTCCTCCAACCTAATATCCCCTTTAAAAAACCCCCCTAACCAAATACATCCCCCAAACTTTAAAATCCACCCCAAAATTCCCCTTCCCAACCTTCCCTATTTCCTCCAAAAACCCCTTCCCCAAAACCTTTCCCTATTTTCCTAAAATTCCCTAATTTCCTTAAACCCCTTTTCCATACCCTCCCTATTTCCCAAACCACCTACCTTTCCCCTTTCCCAAATTCATACACCCCCTTATTTCCTACCCCCCCTTCCCCCCCTTTTCCCCAACTAATACCCCCCCTTTTCCCCCAACTCCAAAACACCCATTCCAACTCAAACACCCCCCCAATTTCCCCCAATAACCCCACCCCCCTTTTTATCAAAAATCCCCTTTTCCCCCTACCAAACCCCCCTATTCCTAACCCCCTTCAACCCCCTATCCCCCTATTTCCAAAACATCCCAAAAACCAAAAATCCCTCCTTTCATAACCCCCTATTTCCCCTTTTCTTTACTTTCCCCCCCCCCTTCCTTCCCCCTTTTCCCCCCCCCATCCCCTCACTCCTACTAAACCCCCTATTCCCCTATCATAAAATCCCCCTTTTCCTACCATACCCCCTATTCCTAAATACCCCATTCCAATTCCCCACTCTTAACCCCCCCCTACCTTTCTAACCCCTTTTTCCCCTTCATAACCCCCTTTTCCCTACTCTACCAAATTCCTACTCTAACCCCCTCATACTTCCCCCTATTCCCCCTACTCATACACCCCTATTTATCATCCCATCCCCTCATTCCTACCATCCCTTTTCCCCTAATTTCTACCCCCCCCTCAAAATCCCCTTTCCCCTCAACCCCCCCTCTTTTCCCCTTTTTTAATCATCCCCCATCCCTCCTTTTTCCCTCCCCCCCCCCCTATTCCTTTTCATACACCCCCTACCCCCTACCCCCCCCAAACCATCCACCCCTTTTTAAAACCCCCCCATCCTATAACTCAAACCCCCAAACCCCCTTTCTATTCAAAACCCCCCTCAAAATACCCTTCTAAAACCCCATAAAATTTTATACCTTCCAAAACATCCCCCCCTCCCAACAAAACCCCTTTTCCTAAAAACCCCCTTTTCCAAATAAACTTCCCTTTCCTTTAAAACCCCCCTTCCTCATCAAAAATCCCACCCCCCCATACATCTCATTTTCATACTTTTTCTATAACCATCCCTTTTATTAAAAACCCCCATCCCCATTTTTTAAAAAATCCTTTAAAACTTCCCTACTTAAAATTCCCCTATTAAAAATCACCCTTTCCCCCCTTTTCAAAATTTTAAAATTCCCACCAATTCCAAAAACCACCAAACCCCCAAAAACCCCAAAACATCTCCCCTTTCCTTTCTAAACACCCCCCTTTCCCCCCAAAAACTCCCCATTTTTCAAAAACCCCATTCCCCCATCCAAATTCTAAAAACCCTTTCCTTTTCCCCCCAAAACCCCCAATTCCTTCCCAAAAATCCATCCAATTAAAACCCCCTTTCCCCAAACACCCCTTTTCATAAACACCCAACCCCCCTTATTTAAACCCCAATCCCCCCCCTACCACCCTTCCCCTAATAAAAACCCCCCTATTATACCTTTCCCCAAACCTCCCCATCCCTTTTTCCAAAAATCCCCTATTTCTAAAAATCCCTTTTTTCCTTCCAAACCCTAAAACATCACCTTTCCCACCATCTTTAAACCCCCAAACCCAACCCCCTATCCATCTCCCCAAAAACCCCCCCTTTAATTCCCCAAAAACCTTTTCCCAAATTTATAATCTATAAAATCCATAATCCTCCCCCCTTTTTCCAACTAACCCCTTTCCCCTAAAAAAACCCCCAATTTAAAAATTATTTAAAATCCCTTTTTTAAAAATTAATTAAAATCATACTTTCCCCTTTCCCTATAAACCCCCCCTTTCCTATAAACTTTCTAAAACTTTTCCCCACCCTCATTTAAAACCCCCCCAACCTATAATTTTCTAAAAAACCCCCCCAATCCATTAATTAAATACCAATTTATAAATTCTAAAACATTCCCACCTTTTTTTTCAAAATCCCCATCCTAAATATTCTAAAAAAAAACCCAATCAACTTTTCCTAAATTCCCCATCCCCCAAATTTTTTTAAAACACCCCCCAAACTTCCTTATTTCAAAACCCCTTTCCCCAAAAAAAATTTTTTCCCCTAAAATCCCCCCCATTTTAACTCCAAAATTTTATCAACCCAAAAACCCCTTTCTTATAAACATCCCAAAACCCCTTTTAAAACAAACCCCTTAAACAAAACCCCAATCTAAACATAATAAAAAACCCCCCCCAAAATTTAAACCCCCAACCCATCCAAAAAAAACCCCCACCACCTTCCCCCCCTTTTTAAAACCCTATTTAACCCCCAAAAAAAAAATTTCCAAAAAAAATTCTATAAACACCCCCCATCCCTTAATCCAAAACATAAAAAATTTTTCTACAAACAACCACCTCATAAAAACATACATATTAATCTATAAAAATCCCTATATTTAAAACTCCACCCTCTATAAACCAAAAACCCCTATTTATCTAAAACCCTCCAAAACAAATTCCAAAACCCTTCCAAACCTAACATCTAAAAATAATCCATCCTCATCACTAAACCTCCAAAAATAATTCTAAACATCTCTAAACATCCCAACTCAATTCTAAAACATCCACTTATACCTTCTAAAAATCCCCCTTACTTCTAAAACCCTTCCACCTTATTCTATAAATCCACTTATACAAAACCCATAAAATTAAAATACCCCTCTATATTCAAAAACATCAACTTATTTTTAAAACATCCAAAAATAACTCATAACCATCTCCATTATACTTCTCAAAACATCCCATATATTCTAAAAACCAAATTCTATTCTAAAACATCCAACTTAAATTCTCAAACCCCATCCATAATTCAAACTATCAACCATTTCCCATCCAACTAATCTAAAACCATCCAACTACCTTCTAAAACATCCATCATACTACTCAAAACCCCATCCAACTAACCTTTAAAACCACCAACCCAATCTAAAACATCCAAAACTTCCCATCTTCCCAAAAAATTCCACTCCTATATTTCAAATTCCCAAACTCCAATTTAAACATCCAACCCCTTCCAATTCAAAAAACCACCTATACATAAACCCACCCAACTTACCATACATAAAACCATCCATAACCCAAAAAATCCAACTTCCAAAAATTAAAACACCCCCTATACCAAACTAAAAACAACTATATTTTCAAAACCCCAACTTATACCTAAAAACCAACTTATATACAAAAAAACCAAAACTCAACATCTAAAACATCCCACCTAATACTAAACACCCTCCTATAAACCTTTCTAAACATCACAAATCCCTAAAAACCAACAAAATATCCCAAAACCCAAATCACCTTAAATTTAAAACTCCAACTTAAATATTCTAAAAACCCACCTCCATCAAAAAACCCAAAATCTTAAACCATCCACATTATCAAAACACACCACATTAAATATAAAACTCCAATTATATCTAAAAATACCATCCATATTAAAAACCCCCCCCCAAAACACAACATTCATCAAAAACATAAACAACCAACTAACAAACAACCATACCCAAAAAACAACAAATATTCTAAAATCCACCAATAAAACCCAACAAATAACTTCCAAAACATCCATCCCCCTAAACCACCCACTAAACTAACACACCCAAAATACCCTCAAAAATCCCCACACCAAAATCTAAAACCATCCACTTAATATCTAAAAAATCCAACTATAATTAAAACAATCCAAAAATTCAAATATCATCCCTTAATTCAAACCCTCCCAACCCTCTAAACTATTAAAAACTTTTCCAACAAATACATTCTAAACAATCAAAAAAAATTCTAAACATCAATATATACTTCTAAACATCCAATTAAAACTCCTAAAACCCCCCACAAAAACCAACAACAATACCACCCATAACATCCTCCAAAACATCAAACATCTCATAAACCCCAACTTATATTCCAAAAAACCCTCTATACTAAAACCCCCACACTTATACCTAACCAACCCATCCTATACCCAAAACATCAACCCTATATTTAAACTTTCCACCCCCACTCTATATTTAAAAACACCCCTATATTAAAATTCATACCCCATTCAAAACATCACCACATATCAAACATCCACCATTAATTCTAAAACATCCCCACTATACTTCTTAAACACCACTTAAATTTATAAAACCATACTTACCCTCTAAAACACCCAACTATACTCTAAAACCACCCAACTTAAATCTAAAAATAATTAAACCAAAACAACTTAACATAAAAATCCAAACTAACTTAAAACAACCAACACTTAATACAAAACCCATCCAACCCATAATCATAAAACTCCAACTTAACCCCCCCTAAAATCCAACTTCATCATCAAAAACATCCAACAATAAAACCATAACCTCTATATCAAAAACACCCCATTATCCCCTTCTAACCAAACCCCCACTAACTTAAACATCCAATTAACATAAACCCCAACATCATATCATAAACATCCACTAATACCCTTCTAAACCCACCCCAACCCATACTAAAACATCCCAAATTATATTTAAAACCCACCACACTAAAACCCAAACACCCAACCCTATCAATCCAACAAACATAACTCCAAAACCATCCCAACTTCAACCCTTATTAAACACCACCTCATACTTTAAAACCACACTTTATATCAAAACCATCCATCCTAAAATTTATAAACATCCAACTTCCATATTCTAAAACAATCCAAATATCCTAAACACCCAAAAAACCCATATTCTAAAAATCCCAACTATATTCTAAAACCCCCAACTATACCTCTATAAACACCACTTATACTACAAACATCCCAACTCATATCTAAAACCATCACACTTATATTACTAAAATCCCCCCCCTATACCTCTAAACACACACATACTTCTATCCAAACACCAACCATATTCTAAAACATCCTCATATTCTAAAACCAAAATCATACAAACACCCAAAAACATTATAACCCCCACATATCTAAAACATCCAACTATAATTCATAAAATCCAATTATATTCAATAAACAACTTAATATCCCTAAAAATATATATCATAAACACCATACTCATACATCAAAATACCATTAACTCTAAAAACCACTCCAATTATTAAACCAATTAAATTCAAAACATCCCCCCTCAATACTCAAAACCATCACTAAAATTCTAAAACATCCACATCATATTCTAAAAACATCCACCCCTTAAAACTTATAAAACCATCATCATATACTTCTAAAAACCCACCTATATTAAATACCATCCAATATCCCTTAATAAACATCCACATATCAAAACCCATCCTTTTAAAACATACTTAATACTTCTCATAAAACACTCCAACCCTTAAAAACCACCACTTCCTAAAAACACCAAAAACCCATAAACCATCACATATACCTTCTAAAACATCCAACTCTATATTCAAAACATCCAACTTATACCCCCCCAAAAACCATCCACCTATAATTCAAACCATCCCACATCCATACTTCTAAAAACCCAACTTATATCTTAAAAATCCAACTTATCCCTCTAAAAACTCCAAACTTTTACAAAACATCCATTAAATTCTCAAAAATCCACAATTATTATAAACACCCAATATACCCCTAAAAATCCACCCCTACTAATCCCTAAAATACCTCTATATTCTCAAACATCCCCAATTCCATTTTAAAAACATCCCATCTATATCCAAAACCATCCAAATTCATATCTCATAAAACCCATAATTATACTCTAAACACATCCAAACACTTCTCAACAACCCCCACTCTCAAAACATCCAACTTCATATTTATAAACAACCACATTCATCTAAAAACCTCCACCCTCATACCTTTAAAATATACTCTACTACTCAAAAAATATTCAACCCATCCATATTATAAAATCCAACTAACATCCAAAACCAAAAACTTCATACTTCTCAAAAACATCCCCAAACATTAATATTCAAACCAAAAACCTCCCATCCATAAATTATAAATATCAAACCCCCCAAACTCAATTCAAAACCCATCACACTCCTAACATCAAAAAACCATCTCATATTCATAAACACCAAACTTAATACTTCTAAAACATCCTCCAACCCTTAAAAAAATCCACCCCCCTAATTCTAAAAACCCATCCCACCAATATCAAAACATCCCAACTAAATTTACCATTCAAAAACCATCCAACCCTCCCATCATTCCCCACACTATACCTTATAAAACACCCCACATCCTAAATCCAATAAAATCCATATTATCCCTTCTATAAACTCCAACTTAAATTAAAACAAAAACAACATACCCTCAAACATCCAATAACTATAAACATCCACCCTTATACTTAAAACCAACCATATTCTACACCCAAACCTCCTTACCTTTAAAAACCCCAACCCTATATATCAAAAACCACTCTAAAATTATAAACCATCCACTTAAATCTAAAACCTCCACTCCTAATCTATAACCACCAACTTAATCTAAAAAATCCCCTAATATTCTAAAACCCCCCAAAACTTCTAATAAACATCCACATAAATTTAAAACATCCACTATCCCTATTAAACACCCACTTATAAAAAAAAATCCAACTTAAAATTAAAACATCAACATTATACCTTTAAAACATCAAACTTATATCTAAAACACCAACCCTATATTCTATAAAATCCAAAAAAACCCCATATCAAAAAAAAAATTCTAAAACCAACCAACCAAAATAAAAACCCACTCATAATTCCAAAAATCCACTCTTATTCTAAAACCCACCAAAAAACAAAAATTCTCAAACACCCAATCCATATATACTAAAACATTCATTCCATAATCCTAAAACACCCAATTATATTAAACCCCCCTATCCTTCTAAACATAAACATACTCTAAAAACTCATAATTCCATATCTATAAACAATCCAATTCATTATACTCAAAACCCCACCAACTTATATTCTCAAAACTCACACTCTCATACTCTAAAAATCCCAACTTATATTCTATAAAACCATCCAATTATACTTCTAACACATCCATACTTCACCTTCTAAAACATCCAATCTTATAATTCTAAAACCATCCAACTTATAACTCTATAAACCCTCCAACTTATACTTCAAAATCACACTTATATTCCAAAACCCTCCAACTTAATACCTTCAAAACATCCCATACCTCATACTTCTCAAAACATCCCATCTAACTTCCCCATAAACCATCCAATATACCTTCTAAAACATCCCAACTTCATATTCTCAAACATCCACTCTCATACTTCTATAAACATCAACTCATACCTCTAAAACATCCAACTTCATACTTAAAAACATCCACTCCTCAATACCTCTCATACAACCCTTTATAAACATCACATTTTATATTCTCATAAACATCCAAATATACCTCATAAACATCCCAAACTCTATACCTCTCAAAACATCCAAACTTATAATTTAAAACTCCATCTTACATATCCATAACCATCCACACTTATACTTTAAAACATCCAACTTTATTCTAAAACATCCACTAAAATTCATAAAACCACCCCAACTTCATACTCTAAAACATCCACTATATTCTAAAATCCCAACTTATACCCTATCAAACACATCACCTTATAATCTCAAAAACATCCCATACTTATACTTCTCAAAACCATCCCAACTTATATTTAAAACATCCCAACTTATATCTTAAAAACCCAACTATACCTTCTAAACCATCCATACTTATAACTTATAACATCCCCCCATACTCTATAAACCATCCCACCTTATATTCTAAAACATCCAACTTCATACTTCTACAACCATCCAACTTATACTTCTCAAAACCATCACTAATACCTTCTAAACATCATACTCATAACTCTATAACCATAACTTCTACCCCAAAACATCCACTATATTCTCAAAACATCCCAACTTAATATTCTAAAACATCCAACTTATACTTCTAAAACATCACCTTATCCCCTCAAAACATCCACACTATCCATATCTAAAACATCCAACTTCATATTCTAAAACTCACACTATCCCCTTCTCAAAAACTCCATCCTATATTTAAAACATCCACTCCTATATTCTCATAAACATCCAATTATACTTTATAAACATCCATATATACTTCTATAAACACCCACCCTTTTTTCTAAAAAATCCACCCCTATATTTAAAACCCAATCATACTTTTTAAAAAACCCCAAAATTCTATTTAAAACCTCAACCCTAATTCTAAAAATCCCCTCCAATTTTCCTAAAACCCCATCCTATATTTTTAAAAAAAAAAAAAAAAAAAACACAACTTATATTTAAAAACCCCAATTAAAAAAACCTTTTTTTAAAAACTCCAATTTTTCCCCCCCTATATTCAAAAACCCCATCCATTAATTTTTAAAAAAATAACCATATTCTATAAAACCCCAATTCTTTCTAAAACCCTATTTCCCCTTTCTAAAAAATCAACTTTATTTAAAACCCCCCCCTTTATTTTTCAAAAACCCCCCCCTATATTCTAAAAAACCCCTAATTTATACATCCCCTTTTCCCCCAAACCCCCTAATCCCCAAACCTTCCCCAAAACTTCCCCTCCCCTTTTTCTAACATACTCCCAAAATTCCAAAAAACCCCAAATTCCCAATCATAACCCCCCTTTTCCCCTACTCTAACCCCTTTCCCCTACCTTTTTTCCCCCCAAACCCCCCTTTTTTTCCCCCCTATTTTTTCCCCCCACCCATAACCCCCCCTCATACACCCCTTTATTCCCTAACAATACTCCCCATTTCTAAATTTATACATTTTTTTTCCCCCTATATACATCCCCTTTCCCCCCCTCAAATCCCTAATTCCCCTAACCCCAAACAAACCCCCTTCCCCTATTTCCTAATCATCCCCCCTATTCCAAACCCCTTAAATCCCACCCCATTCCCTCATAAAAATTTCCCCTACCCCTCAAAATTTCCCCCCTACTTTCCCCCCAAATTTTTTCCATTCCCTACCATTTCCCCCAATTTCCTACCATACCCCCTTTTCCCTACCATACCAACCCCTTTTTTCCTCCCATACTTCCCTACTTCCTAATCTACATCCCCCTATTCCCCAACCATAAAACCCCCTTTTTTCCCCTCTCAACATCCCTCCCCTTTCACTCTTTCCCCACCCCCTACTTCCTACTAAAAATCCCTATTTTCCTTATCATACCTCCCCTATTTCCCCCCCCATACACCCCCTATCCAAATATCCCATCCCAAAAATTTTCCTACTATACTCCCTATTCCAAATCAAAATTCCCCTCCCCTTTTTCAAAATCTTTCTTCCAAAATTCCTACTCTTTAAACCCCCTTTTCCCCCCCAAACCATAACCAATCCCCTATTTTCCTCCCATAACCCCTCCTTTTTTCCCCTATTTTCCCCCTTTTTTCCTACCAATATTCCCCTACTTCCTCCAATTTCCCCCTATTTCCCCCTAATCATCCCCTCCCCTATTCCAAACCCCCTCTACATCCCTATTCCAAACTCATATCCCTTTTTTTCCCCCAAACCATAATCCCCTATTTTCCCCCTTCATACCATCCCCCTATTCAAACCTCATACCCCCCCTTTTCCCAAATCATACACCCCCCTATTCCCCCCCCTCAATTCCCTTTTTCCCTATATACCCCCCTATTCCCTCAATCAAAAATCCCCAAATCCCTATATCCCTACCCCTTTTCATCCCATCCCCTATTCCTTTTCATCCCACCCCCCTATTTCCCTTTACCAAATTCCCCTCATTTCCAAACTCATCCCATCCCTATTCCTATCATACACCCCCTTTATTCCCCTCATCCATTTCCCTAATTTCCCCCTTTTCCCCCTTTTCCCCCCCTACTTCCTACTCAAAAATTCCCCTTTCCTACCATACTTCCCTTACTTCCTAACTCATACATCCCCTACTTCCTACCCATACACCCCCCTATTCCTCCCATACTTCCCCTACTTCCTAACCATACACCCCCCTCCCCCCCCTAAATCATACTCCCTTTTCCCCCAATCATACCTTTCCCCTATTCTAACCTCATTACCCCCCCTCAATCCCTATTCCACTCCCCCTATCTTCAACTACCCTATCACCCCTTACCCCCCCCCCTAATCCCCCCATCAAATCCCCCTAAAAACCCCACTACCTATTTCTAACATAACCCACTAACCCTCTCTACAACCCTATTCCCCTCCCATTATCCCCCCATTAACTCATCCCTATTCTAACAAATCCCCTATTCAACCCCATATCCCCAATTCCCCTTCAACATCCCCATTCTCCAAATCCCTATTCAACCCCAATTCCTTTTTTTTTTCCAACCCCCCATTCCCAATTCCTACACAAAATCCCATTCCTAACATCCCTCCCCTATTCAAACATCCCTATCCAATCATATCCCTTTCCTACTTAATCCTATCCACTAACATCCCATTCTCCAAAATCCCTATTCTTAACCATCCCTATTCCTAATACCCCCTCCCCTTTAACCAACATCCCTAACTACCCCTTTTTCCCCTCCCCTATTCCCCCCAATTACATCCCATTCTAACTCCAAACCCCAAAAACACCCACCATCCCCCTATTCAACTATACCCCTCCCTATTCTAAAACCATATCCCCTATTCCTAAACATCCCCAAAAATCCCTCTTCTAACTCCCTATTCCTTCATCCCATCCCTCATTCCTACCTCATAAACCCCTATTCCTCACTCATACATCCCTATTCCCTCATACAATCCCTTTTTCCCTCTCAACATCCCCATTCCTACCATACTTCCCCCCTATTCCTAACCATATCCCTACCCTACCAAACCCCCTACCCAACTTCCCCCATTTTTCTCCCACCATCCCCCCATCCCACTCCTAATCCCCTTTTTCCTACCATCCCTCCCTACCTACCAAATCAACACCCCCTATTCCTACCATAATTCCCCATTCCTACCTACTTTCCCCTTCTAATACATCCCCTTTTTCCTCCATCCTTCCCCCTTCCCTAACATATATCCCCTATTCTATCTACATCCCCTATTCCTAACCAACCCCCTTCCTCCCCAATACTTCCTATTCTACTCATACCATCCCCTACTTCCCCCCTCCATCCCCTAACCTCTCATACCATCCCCTATTTCCCTAATCAACTCCCCTCCCTATATACACCCCTATTCCTATCATACAATCCCCCTTATCCTACCAACTCCCCCCTAATCCTACTCTACTCCCCCTATTTCCTACTTCTACAATCCCCAAATTTAATCATACAACCCTCATTCTCCCCAAATCACTCCCCAATCCCACCTCATCCCCCTCTTCCTAACCTTTCCATCCCCTATTTTTTAAACCCCCAACCCCCCAAACCTCATACATCCCATTCCAACAAATACCCTACTCCCAACCAACATTACCCAAACATCTCCCCTTTTCCCTAACTCAAATCCCCCTATCCCTCTAATATCATCCCTATTCCTAACATAATCCCCTATTACCCACAAACACCATCCACCAAAACCCCCCTTTTCCCCCATACTTCCCCTAATTCCCTAACACATAACCTTCCCCTACTTCCCAATCTAATCCCACCTCTAAACCCAACATCCCTACCCACATAATACCCCCATTCCAAAAAACCATCTCCCAATCCAATCAAAACCACCACTCCAACTAATCCCTCCCCCCCAAACCCCACCTACATACACCCCACCCCAAATACCCCCTACCCCCTACCATAATCCTACCTAACCTACCCCCTCATTCCATCATACCACCCTATTCCTACTCATACACCCCCCAAATTCCCACCAAAATCCCTTTTTCCTACCCCCTACTCCCTAAAAACCCCCCCCTAAAACCCCCTACCCATCCCCATTCCCTTTCCAATTCCCCCTACTCCAAAACATACTCCCCTATTCCAAATAACCCCCAATTCTTAAACAAAAATCCCCACCCCAAACCTACCCCCCTTCCAAACCCCAAAACCCCCCCAACCCCCAACCAACCCCCCCCTAACCCCCCTATTCCCTAATCAAATACCCTTTTCCCCACCCCAAATCCCCATTTCCCAACCCCAATCCCTACCCAAAAAAACCCCCAATTCTCCCCAAAATTTCCCCTATTCTACAAAACCATCCCCCTTTTCCTTACAAAACCCTATTTAATCATACCCCTTTTTCCCTAATACCCTCCCCCCCCCCTAAAAACCCCTCCCTCTACAATCCCCCCCATTTTAAAAAACCTCCAAAACCCCTAAAAACCCACCCCCTTTAAATCCCCCCCCCTTTTAACACCCTATTTCCCCCAACCAACCCCCACCCCTAAAATCCCCTACCCACCAACACCCCCCACCAAATACCCCCCTAAACCATCCCCTTTTCCCCTTTTTCCCCCATCAAAAACCACCCCTTTTCCCTTCCCCCCATTAAAATCCCCAAAACCCCTCAACAACCCCCCCACTCCACTTCATAACCCCATTCCCCTCCCCCCCCCTTTACATCCCCTATCCCTCCCCAATTTCCCAAAACCCCCCCTCCCCTCCCTTTTCCTCCACCCCCCCCTAATCCCTTTTCCCATTTTTCCTAAAAAAACTTCCCCTATTCCCTATCATACACCCTCATTCCCCCATACCCCCCTCTTCCTAAAAACTCCCTACCTTCCAAAAATCCCCTTCCCCCCCCCAACAAAACCCCCTATTCCTAACCCCCCCCCCTCAAATCCCAAAATTTCCCAACCCCATCAATCCCCTATTCCCTCAATCCCTTTTCCCCAACTTCCCCCTATTCCCTAAAACCCTCCCCTCCCCCCCAAATTACCCCCTCCCCTCCATAACCCCCCCAATTTCATACTCCCATTCTACCACCCCCCCTTTTACCTAACCCTTCCCCCACATACTCCCACCCCAACTCATCCCCTATTCCCACCATAACCCCCCTTTTTCCCTCCATACCTCCCTATTCCTAACAACCCCTATTCCTAACTCTTTTCCCCCAAAATTCTTCATACATCCCTACCCTAAACAAAATCCCCAAATTCCATCAACTCCCCTATTCCCCTCCCCTTTACCCACCCCTAAAATTTCCCTTTTCAAATCATAATTCCTTTTTATATTTTCCCCCAATTTCCCTTTTCCCTATCAACCATCCCCTATTCCTCCCTAAACTCCCCCCCCATAAATTTTCCCCCCCATTTTATAAACCCCATTCCCCTTTTCCCCTTATCTATACCCCTACCTACTCAAAACATCCCCCATTTCCAAAATTTTACATCCCCTTTTCCCCCACCCTTTTCCCCCATTTTTAAACCCCATAACCCCCCCAAAATTTTCCTAATCCTCCCCTCCCCCTACCAAACCCCCCATCCCTACTTCCCAAACCCCCCTTATTTCCCCAAATTCCCCCTTTCCTACCCAAAACCCCCCACAATTCCCCCCTTTTTTCCAACCATAAACCTATTCTACATAATCCCCCAACTTCCCCCTTTTTACCCCAAAATTCCCCTCATCCCCTACCCCAACCCCCTTTTTTAAAATACCCCCTATTTTACATTAATCCCCCCCCCATTTACCCCTCAATCAAAAATCCCCTATTCCTAAACCCCCCCCATAAACCCCCACCCCCATCCCCCATTCCCCAACCCCAAAATCCCCCCCTCCCTACCAACACCCTTTCCTTTTTTCCCCCCTTTTCCCACTCATAACACCCAATTCCCTACAAAAACCCCCCCCTAACCCAACATACATCCCTTTTCTAACTTTCCCCCCTACCCCCAACATCACAAATCCCCTACAAACCCCATACCCCCTACCCCCCAAACCCCTTTCCCTACCTCCACCCCACCCCCCCCCCCACTTTAAATCCCCTTATTCCTACATAACCCCCTTTTCTTCCCCCCTTAACTCCCCTTACCTCCCCCTTACCCCTATTCCCCCACTCCTACAACCCCCCTATTCCCTCTCATACCCCCCTATTTCCTTACCCCTTTTAACCCCTATTTTACCCCCCCCTTTACCAATCCCCCAAAATTTCCCCCCCCCCCCAATACCCCCCCCTTTATTTAATAAACCCCCAACCCCAATTAAACCCCTCATTCCTTTTCCTTCAAACATCATTCCATCCCCCTTTTATACATCCCCCCCCCTAATTTCCTACTACCCATCCCCAAATTCCAAAATTAAACCCCACCTCATATAATCCCCATTTACCCCCCCCCCCTTAATCCCTATTCCACAAAACAACCCCCCAATTCCATTACCCCCATCCCCTAAATCCCTCACCCTACAACCCCCCTTTTTATATACCCCCCAAAAACCACCAAACCCCCTATTCCTCTCCCCCTAAATAAAATCCCTTTCCTTCCCCCTACCTCCCATCCCCACCCTCCCCCCAAACCCAACCCCCCTATTCTAAACAAAAACCCCCTTTTTCCTCCATACACCCCTACCTACTATACCCCCCAAATTTCTACCAACCCTTCCAAACAACACCCACCCACCCCTAATATCCCATCCCCCAACACCCAAACCCAATTTTCCATCCCCTTCCTAACCCCCTCCCCAAAAACCCCAATCCAACCCTAAAAATCCCCCACCTTTCCCCCTTCCCACCAACCCCCACCCCTTTCAATAACCCCCATAACCCACCCCCCATTCCAAAACCAATTTCCCCAAATTCCACCAATACTTTCCCCTATTCCAAACCATCCCTTCCCTTTCCCTACTCTAATCCCCCACCATTACCTCCCAACAAAATCCCCTTTCCCCCTCAACATCCCCATCCCATCATACACCCCCCAAAATTTCCCCCACCAAATCCCTTTTTCCCCACTCAACACCCCCATTTCCTACCCCCTAAACCCCCTTATTTTCCCCCCCACTCATACATCCAACCCCCCAAATTACCCCCCTTTCCTAAAATATACTTTTCCTATTTTACTCATAATCCCCCCCCCCCCTTTTTAAAACCTCATCCTATTCCCCCAACCAAAACCTCAATTTTCCAAACTCATAAAATTCCCTAATTCCTAATCAAATCCCCTATTCTAAAAACATCCCTTTTCAACCCCCTATTTCCCCAAAAACCCCAAATTTCAATCAAAAACCCCTATTTTCATCATCCCACCCATTTTTTTTAAACCCCTTTATTCCCCCAAAAACCACCCCCCAATTCCTCCCCAAAACTCCCCTAAATTAAAAAAAAACCCCTTACTTAAATCAAAAATCCCCTCCCCTATTCTATAAACATCCCCATTTAAACAAAAACCCCCACTAATAATCTAAAAAAAAAAATTAATCATACTCAACTATACCTCAAAAACCCCACCAAAAATCAAAAAAAAAAAAAAAAATTTTCCCAACCCCCCCAAAAAAACTAAAAATCCATCCTTTTTTCAAAACCCCACAAATTCAAAAAAACCCAAAAATACTCCCCCCAAAACAAAATTACCCAAAATCCCCCCCCAAAATTCTAAAACTCCCCTTTTAACTAAAAACCCAAAAATTTATTCTAAAACCAAACCACACTTAACCCCTTCCTAAAAAACCCCAACCTTCCAAAACAAAACACCAATTCCCCAAAAACCCTTTCAAAAAACCCCCTTCCAACCCTCAAAACTTTCAACCTAAACCCCATAAAAAAACAAAAAAAACCAACCAAAAACACCCCAATTTTTTTCTCAAAACATCCAATTTAAAAATCTAAAAAATCTTATACCTAAAAATCCAATTTAAAACCCATACCCTTCTCAAAACCCCCAAATTATTTTCAAAAAACCCCCAAATTATATTCCCAAAAACCCCCCTATATTTCTAAAACAAAAACCCTTAAAATTAAAACTTAAAACCCCTTTATTAAAAAAAAACCCCAATTATTTCTAAAACACCCAAACCTTATATTCTAAAAACACCCCCCCCACCCCATATTTTAAATCCACCTTTTTCAAAAACCCCCCCCACCCTATATTCAAAAAATAAAACCTCCCAAAAATTTTTAAAACACCCAATTTTAAAATCTATAAACACCCCAACTTATATTTTTAAAAACCAACTTAAATCTAAAACATCCAACTTTAAAATCAAATAAACCCCTTTCCCAATTTTTTTTAAAACCCAAACCAATTCTAAAAAAAAAATCCCCCTTTATTAAAACCCCAATTTAAAAACCCCCCCCACTAAACCTTCAAAAAAAAAAAAACCCCTTATTTCAAAAACACCCAACTTATATTCTAAAACCCCCCCCTTTTAATTTTCTAAAACATCCAATTAATTTAAAAACCCAACCCCTTTATTCTAAAACATCCCCAATAATTAAAAAAACCCCAAAACCCCCCCTTATATTCAAAAACATCCACCTATATTTAAAAATCCCCCTTTTACTTCAAAACTTTTCCCAAACCCCAATTTCAAAAAACACCCAATTATATTCTAAAACCCCCAAATTAAAAAAAAAACACCAACAAAAAAACCCCCTTTAACCTTCCCCCAAAAACCAAAAAAAAAAATACAAAAAAAAACTAAAACCCCCCAAAACAAACCCTTCTAAAAAAATCCATTTAAACCAAAACTCCCCACCAACAAAAAAAAATTTAAACCCCCCCCAAAACCCAAAACCCCCCAAAAACCCCCCTTTAAAAACTAAAAATCCCTTTTAAAACACCAAAATAAAAACCCAAAACATTTTATTCTAAAACATCCATATTAAAAATTTCAAAAACCCAAAACAAAAAACAAAAACAATCCATCAAAAAACCCAAAACCCAAAAAAAAAAACCCCCAAAAAAAAAAAACACAAAACAAAAAACCCCCAAAACAAAAAACCCAAAACCCCCCCCTTTAAACCCCCCCCCAAAATTTTTAAAAAAACCCCAATCCCATATTTAAACCCTCCCCATTTAAACCTCCCCCAACAATTAACCCCCAACCCAAAAAAACCCCCACACCAAAAACCAAAAAAAACCCCAAAAAAACCCAAAAACCAAAAAACCCAAAAACCCCCCCCAAACAAAAAACCCCCCAACACAAAAAAAAACAAACCCCACCCCAACAACAAAAACCCCCAAACCCCCAACAAAACCCTTTCCCCAAAACCAAACCCCCCACCCACAAACCCCAAAATTTATCCCCCATATAAAAAAAACTTACCCCAACCCCCAACCATTTTCTAAAACCCCCAAAAAACAAAACACAACCAAAAATTAAAAAAAACCCCCAACTTTTTTAAAAAATCCCCCCCCCCCATCCCCTAAAACAAACCCCCCAAAATTCCCCAAAACTCCACCCCTTTTCTAAAAAAAACATCTATACCCAAAAAAATCCCAAACTAAAACCATAATTATTCTAAAAACCCCATAAACCCTTCCCCATATTAAAACCCACAAAACCCTTCAAAACCCACCACAAAAAACCCCCCCAATAATTTTTCCCAAAAACCCCTTTAAACCCCAACCCCAAAATTTCCCAAAAACCCTTCTAAAAAACCTCCCATTTTTTTAAACACCCAAAAAACATAAACCCCATTTTAAAAATTTCAAAACATAAAACCCCCAAAACCCCCCCCCCAATACCCCTTTATACAAACACCATCCCAAAAACAAAAAACCCAACTTTTTCCAAACTAATTTTCCCCAAAAAACCTAAACCCAATTTTCCCCCTTAATTTCTTAAAACCCAAACTTTTTATCTAAAACATAAAACCCTTATACCTCTAAAAATCAAAATTTCAAAAAACACCCAAATTTATATTTCCCAAACACCCAAACCAAAAAATTTAAAAATACACTTAACTTCCTAAACCCCAAATATAATCTAAAACCCCACCCCCAACTTATTTTAAAAACCCTTCCATCCTATACCTAAAACCCCCCCTTTATTTCCCCAAAACCCCCAAACTTAAAACAAAAACCCCCCAAAACCTAAAATTAAAAACACCCCAACAATATTCAAAAACCCCCAAAAAAACCTTCTAAACATCCTTAAAAAAAACCCAAACATTAAAAACTTTTCTTTTAAAATTTACCCCATATTTTTATTAAACCCCAAACTTATACTTTTAAAAAACCCCTTTATTTCCCATCCCCTTCTAAAAACTAAAACCCTTATATTCCAAAACCCCCCTCCTAATTTAAACTTCCACCTTATTTTTCTAAACCACCAAAAAATTTTTAAAAACCCCTTTTTTATAAAAATCCCCCTTATATTATAAAACCAATAACTACTTCTAAAAACACCCAACCCTTAAACCCCCAAAAAAACCATCCCCCCCAAATTAATTCTAAAACCTTTTCCACCCTTTAAAACCCACCCAAATTCTATTCAAAAAAAATCCAATTTAAAATTATAAACCCCAATTTTAAATTTATAAAAACCCCATTTATCTACTACCCTAAAATTAAAACAAATCCAATTTCCCCCTTCAAAAAACACCCCAACTTATAATTTAAAAATAAAATTTATACATACCCCCCCAAAAATTTCAAATTAAACCCCACCAACTTATACTTCAAAAACCCCAAAATATTTCAAAAAACAACCAATTTAATAAAACCCATAATTTAACCAAAAACCACCCAATTTCCTCTAAAAAAATTCCAAAATTATATTTTTAAAACATCCTTATATTCTAAACTCCACTTATATTTCCCCCAAAAACTTTTAAAATTTTTTAAAAAATCCCCCAAATTTTCAAAAAAACCCCCCCCCCCCCAATTTAATTTAAAAAAAAATCCAACTTTTTTTTAAAAACCCCCCTTCCCCCCTAATTTCTAAAATTTAAATTATATTCTAAAAAAAAATTCCAAATTTCTATTATATTTAAAACTCCATTCCTAAAAACCCCTTTTCTAAAACTTTCCCCCCTTATATTCCCCAAAAAACCCCCCAAAATTTATTTAAAAAACAAAAATTATCCCTTTTCAAACATCCATATTTTCCAAAAAACCTTCCCTTTTTAAAAAACCTTATACTCTAAAACCCCCAAACTCAAAAACCCTTTTTCTAAAAATCCATCCCTATTTAAAAATCAACTTATATTCTAAAAAAAAAATTTTTTAAAATTAAAAAACCCCAAAATTAAATTCAAAACACCCCCCTCTAACTTTAAAACTAAAAATTATTTTTTCCAAAAAACCCCAATTTTATTTTTAAAAACACCAAACCCTATATTCTAAAAACCCCAACTTTTTCCCAAAAATATTAAAACCAAAACCCCCCTTTTCCAAAAACATCACCCTATATTTAAAACCACCCAATTTTAAAAACCCCTCAATTTATAAAACCCATAAATTATACTCTAAAACACCCAAAACTTATATTCAAAAACCCCAAAACCCATATATTTAAAACCATAAAAAATTATTATTTCAAAACCCTCCAAATAAACTCAAACCAATATCCCTTTAAAAACCCCCCCCTAACAAAATATCCAACTTATTTTAAAACACCCAAATTTACTTCAAAAAACCCTCCATCCCAAAAATAAATTTAAAAAACCAACCAACTTCTATTCTCCAAACTCCCATCAAAAACCCCTTTAAAAAAATCCCACTTTCCCAAAAAACCCTAAAATCATAATTTTTCTATAAACATAACTTATTTTAAAAAAAACCCCTTTTAAAATTTTTAAAAATCTAAAATTTTTAAAAAACACCCCTTTACTTAAAACCATCCTATTTTCAAAAACCCACATTTAAAAACCCCCAAACCAAAAATAAAAAAAACCACCCCCAACTTAACCCCATAAAAAACCCCCCTAAATTTTAAAAATCCCAAATAATCCTCAAAAAAAAATTTTAAATCAAAAACCCCAATTATAATCAAAACCCCCACAACTTTAAAAAACCCATTAATAAACTAAAACCCCCACCAAAAAAATACCTATCTAAACCCAACTTATATTCAAAAACCAACCAAAAACTAAAAACCACCCCCTTAATCTAAACATCCCAAATTAATTAAAACACCAAAAAAAAACCCCCCCCCAATTTTAAAAAACCCACCAAATTTTAAAAATCCCCCTCCTCCCATAATTTAAACATCATCTTATTTCAAAAATCCAAATCTTTTAAAAATCAAATTATACTAAAAACACCCCTAAAAATTCTAAAAATCCATTATACTTAAAACCCCCAAACTTAAATATTTAAACCCAAAATTAATCAAAAATCCATTAAAAAAAAACCCCCCATTAATATTCTAAAAACCCAACTTTATTCTAAAAACCCCAAAACAATATTCTAAACTTTAAAATTTTTCCCCTATAAAATCACCCCCATCTAAAACCCCCAAATTTATTCTAAAATCCACCTATATTTTAAAACCCCTCCCCCCCTCCTATATTTAAAAACCCATCTAAAACCCAACTAAAAACCCCCAAAAAAATCCAACCTTAAAAAACATCCAAAACCCTCAAAAACATCCACCTTCCCAACCCCCAAACCCAAAACCAATTTAACCTCTTTAAAACCCCCCAAACCCAAAATTTCATTAAAAAAACCAAATTCCAAAACTTCCCAAAACCCCACCCCCCCCCTCCAACCCTAAAAACCATCCCCCACACCTAATTCAAAACCCCATTTAAATTTTTTAAAACACCTCCTATACTCAAAAATCCATCCTATATTCTAAAACACCCAAATTTATTTTAAAAAATCCTAATACCTAAAACCACCAATTAAAAAATTATTCTAAAAACATATTTCCCCAACTTAATTTTAAAAACCCCCAACAAATTTAAAACCCACCCCTATATTCAAACCCCCATTATTTAAAATTTTCCACCCCATACTTTAAAACTCCATAAAAATTAAAACTCCCCCCCTTTCAAAAATTATAAAAACTCCATCCAAAACCCATCCATCCCTCAAAAACCAAAATTATAAAAACCAACTTAACCTTTAAAAATCCCTTTACCCCTTAAAAAAATAAAACATTTACAACCCCCTAAACTAAAACACCCAACAATTCAAAAAAAACCCCAAACCAAACAAAAACCAAAACAAAATCCAACAACCCCCACCCAAAAAAACAAAACACCAAAAATTAAAATAAAACCCCATAAAAATCAAAAAAAACCAATTCCCATTTACCCCACCCCCCAAAAAATCAAAAAAAAACCCCAAATATTTAAAACCCCCCCCACAAAACAAAAAAAAAACCCCAAAAAAAACTCCCAAAAAACCAAACCCATAACTAAACACCCCTTTTTCTAAATAAACAAAAAACATACCAAACCAAAAATACTTTAAAAAAAACCCCCCCCACCCAATACCCCCCCTTTTTCAAAAAACCAAAAAAAAAACCCCCCCAAATCCAATAAAACCCCCCCCAAAATTTACTTTAAAAAAACCCAACCCCAAAACAACCCCCCCCACCCCATCCAATTTAAAAAAAAACCCCATATTTCCTCCAATTCACCATCCTATTATAAAAAAAACCCAAAAATTAAAATTTATAAAAAACTTAACTTTAAAACCTCCCCAAAACAACTAAAAACCCCTTTAAAATTTAAAAAAAATTTTCCCCTAAAAACTTAAAACATAACCTATTAAACCCCCTTTAAAATTCTAAAACATCAATTATACTTTAAACATCCCCCCTCTTTTCCCCAAACCCCCCCAAAAACATCCCCAAAAAAAAAAAACCCACCATTTTAAAACCAAAACCAAAAACAAAAAAAACCAAATATATAAAAAAAAAAAACCACCCCAAATTTTTTCCCAAAAACACCAACTTAAATCAAAAACCCCAACCCCAAAACACTTTTTTAAAAAACTACAAAAATACCAATTAAATACCTTAAAACAACCCATTTATTTAAAAACCCTAACCAAACCCACCAAATTTAATACATCCAACTTTACAAAACTCCAACCATAATCAAACATCCAACTCAAATCCTAAACTAACTAACCCCTTCCCCTTTCTATAAACTCATCCACCTAATTCTAAAACCCCCAAATAATAATCTAAAACACCCCCAATTTACTTTACCACAAACATCCCTAAAACACCCACTTAAACCAAACATCCAACTAATCAAAACACCCCCCAAACCTAAACTCAACTTACAACAACCACAACTAAACAATAACACACACCCAACTAAAACACAACCCAACTTAATCACCTCAAAAAACCACCCATCCCATACAAAACACCAACATCTCCAAAACATCCCCCCTCTTTCCCAAAAACCCAAACTCCCAACTATACTTCTTCTAAAACACCAATAATTAAAATCCAAATACTCACACCCAATATACTAAAAATCACTATATTTAAACCCCTCTCACATCCCCTCCAAAAACTACAACAAAACCCATCCAAAATTTTATCAAAAATCCAACTATATTTAAACACCCCCCTATACTCTAAAATATATTTCCTTTTCTAAAACTAAACTTAATTCTAAAACCATACTCCCAACTAAAAACCATCCAATATCACCTAAACATCCTTTATATAAATCATACTAATATAAAACATTCCATTTAAACCAATCACCCACTCCCAACTAAAACCCTAACCTTCTATATTCTAAAACCCTTCCCCCTCATACCATAAAACATCAACTTCATATCTAAAACCCAATTCCTAAAAACCTCCCCCAACTTCATCTACCAATCCCCCTATATCTAAAACACATCCCTAATTCTAAACCACTTCCCCTATTAAAATCCCCATTATCCTAAAACACCAACCCACTATACCCCCAACTTATACTCTAATACATCCCCCTTTTATTTAAAACCCAATTTATCATCATAAATCCAATATCTATTTCCAAAACCCCCATCCAACATACCAAAAACCCTCCAACTTATTCTAACCTCCAACATCCTATATTCTCCCCTAACTCCAAAATTCTAAAACACCCCTATATTCCTATAACATCCCCTACTAAACATCATAAACTAAAATTTCAAATCCAATACCCCCCCTCACACCTCAACTCCCTCTTCTAAAACCCCAATTTAAATATTCCCAACTTAAAACCACCCCCACCAACAAAAAACCCCCTATTCCCCCAACTCCTTTTTCACATCCCCCTTTTCCTAATCTCCCCCTCCCCTATTCCAAATTAATCCCTATTCTATCCCCCATCCCCTAATTCCCCACCAAACCCATTTTCCTATTTCCCCCTCCCAAATACTTCCCCTATTCCTATCATACATCCCCTATTCTCCCAACATCCCCTTTCCTACCCATACCCCCAAAATTTTCCCAAAATCATACCCCCCTATTCCCCCTCTCATAATCCCCTACCCCTAAACCCCCCCCCCCCCTACTCCCCCTTTCCCTCCCCCAAAACCCCCAATCATCCCCCCCCTTTTTCCCAACCCAACCCCCCCCAAATTCACCAACCACCCCCCACCCAACATACATCCCCATTCTACCAACCCCCCCAAAATCAAACTCAAAACCCCCATTCCCTTCATACATCCCCCTATTCCCTACCATACACCCCCACAAAACACCCCCCCAAATAACCCAATCCCCCCCCCAAAAAAACCCCAAAACCCCCTACCATCCCAACCCTCCCCCCAAAACCATCCCTAATTCCAAACAACTCCCACCCCTTACAAAACAAAAACCCATCCCCCACAACTCCCACCTAAAACCCCATTTCCCTCAAAAACCCCCCCTAAAATCCAACCCAAAACTCCCCCCTTTACCCCCCTACCTCCCCCTTTCCAAACCAACCCCCCCAAAACACTCAAAAACCCCCCCCAAAACCCCCAACAAACATCCCCAAATCCCCCCCCACCTACCCCATCCTATTCCCCCACTATCCCCCCCAACAATCTACCCCCCATTCCTACTAACACCCCTTTCCTAACCAAAATCCCCAAATTTCCCCCTCTTCATCCCCCTTTTTACCAAACCCCCTATTTTATACCCCTATTCCTTTTAAACCCCCTATTCCCCCTACCCCATCAAAAACCCCCCCTATTCCTAAATACATCCCCTATTCCCAAACCCCCATACCCCCCCTCCAACTTCCCCTAACCCCTCAAAAACCTTTTCCCAAACTCCCCCACCCCCCTCAACTCCCCTTTCCCCCTTTTCAACCCCCCCCTATAAAAACCCCCTAAATTTCCACCCAAACCCCCCCTATTCCTATCAAACCCCTTTTTTTCCACTCAAAATCCCCACTTCCAAAACAAAATCCCCCCCAATTAAAACCCCATAAAATCCCTACTTCCAAACCCCCCCCCAAAACATCCCCTATTCCTCCTCATAATCCCCCTTTCCCCAAATACCCACCTTTCCCTACCATCACCCCCTATTCCAAATAAAACCCCCTATTCCTAATCTACACCCCTATTTCTAATCAAATATCCCCATTCCCCCCTCATACATCCCCCTACTTCTCCCCTATACCCCCTTTTCCAAACCCCCAAATCCCCTTTCCTAACAACACCCCCCTTTTCCCCCAACCCCACCCCCACACCCCCACCCACCCACACCCCCACCCACAACCCCCACCACCCCAACACCCACCAACCCACCCCCACCCACCAAACCACCAACCAACCCCACCACCAACCCCCCACCACACCCCACCCACAAACCACCCACACACAAACCCAACCCCCCCAACCCCCACACACCCACAACACCACCCACACCCACACCCAACCAACCCCACCACCCCCACACACCAACCACCAACCACCAACCCCCAACCCCCCCAACACCCCACAACACACACCCACACCCCCCACACCACCCACCACACAAACCCCCACACCACCCCCCAAACCCAAACCACACACCACCCCAAACACCCACAACCAACCCACCAACCACAACCCCCCACCACCAACCCCACCCCAACCCAACCCCCAACCCCACCCACCAACCCCACAACAACCCACCCCCCCCAACCCCCACAACCAACCCCCACCCACAACCCACCCCCCACCACCCCCCAAAACCACACCCACCACAACACCCCCACCCCCACCCCACCCCCACACCACACCACCACCCCACCCCAACACCAAACACCCAAACAAACCCCCCCCCACAACCCCCACCCACCCCCCCACACACCCACCACAACCCAACCCCCACCCACCACCCCCACCCCAACACCACACCCCCACACCCCACCCACCCCCCACACCCCCACACACCAACACCACAACCCCCACCCAACAACCAACACCCCCACACCCACCCCAACCCCCCACCCACCAACCCCAACACCCCCCACCCACCCCACCCCCCCCCAACCCACCCACCCCCCCCAACCCCACCCCACCACCAACCACCCCAAACCACCACACCCACCCCACCCACCACCCCACCCCCACCAACCCCAACACACCACACACCACCCACCCACCCACAACACCCCACCACCCCCCCCCAAACACACCCCCAACCCAACCCCCCACCACAACACCCCCCCACCACCACCCCAACAACCCACAACCACCCCCACACAACCACCACCAAACAAACCAAACCACCCCCACCCCACCAACACCAC
Source organism: Conus canariensis (assembly GCA_033310375.1). Lineage (NCBI taxonomy): Eukaryota > Metazoa > Mollusca > Gastropoda > Neogastropoda > Conidae > Conus > Conus canariensis. The sequence continues at coordinate 14,361 of JAMYXO010000600.1, read as the reverse complement.
CCACACCACCCAACACCAACACCACACCCCACACCACCCCAACACCCACCCCACCCCACCCACCCCCCACCAACAACACCCAACACCCAACAACAACACCCACCCACCCACACACAACCAACCAACACCACCCCACCCACACCAACCAACCCAACACCAACCACCACCCACCCCAACCACCAACAACCAACCCACCCACACCACAACAACCCAACCCCACCCCAACCCCACCAACCCCCTATTCTACCTCCATCCCAATTCCTACTCATCCCCATCCCTATTTCCCATAACTTCCCCTCTTCTTCATACATCCCCCTATACCACTAATACATCCCTCTTCTACCATACACCCCCCTCCTTCCCCTAATATACCCCCCCTACTCCTATCATACACCCTATTTCTACCCCCTCATATCCCTATTTCAAATCAAACCCCCTATCCCAAACTCAACATCCTCTTCTAACCTACCTCCCCTTTCCTAACCCTCATCCTCATCCTTTCTTAACATCCCCTATTCCTTAACCTACCCATCCAAATTCCTACTCATAACCCCCTTTCCATCATACACCCCCTAATTCCTACTCATACCCCCCCATTAACCAAAAAACCCCTCCTTCCAAAACATACATCCCCCATTCCTACCATACATCCTTTTCCTACTCATACTCCCCCTTTTTCAAACCATACACCCCCCCTTATTCCCCACCCCAAAAATCCTCATTTTCCCCTCAAACCTCCCCTTTCAATCATACACCCCCTAACCACTAAAACACCCCCATTTCCCCCCATACTTCCCTATTTCCTACTCTAATCCCCTTTTTCCTACCAAAACTTCCCCCTTCCCCCCACTCAAATCCACTTCTAAACTCCCTCCCCTACTTTCCAATATACATTCCCCAAATTCTAATCATACATCCCCAATTTCTCACTCAAACCCCCTATTTCTAATTCATACCATCCTATTTCCCTTTACTCTACACCCCCCTACTCCTAACTCATACACCTATTCCCCTCCCCCTAACCCTCCCCACTTCCTCACCCCTACATCCCCACCATTCCCCCATCATCCCCTTTTCCCCTATTTCCCCTACCCATACTTCCCTATTCCTCATTACATCCCCCTATTCCTAACTAATACAATCCCTATTTTTTTACCATACCATCCCCTATCCTCCCCCCTCATACCCTCCTTTTCCTAATCAAACATCCCTCTTCCCCCCTCCTACTTCCCCCCTACTTCCTAATCATAATCCCCTATTCCCCACCCCCTCATACATCCCCTATTCCCCTAATCATACCCCCCCTTATTCCTCAAAAATACACCCCCTCATTTTCCTAATCATACATCCCTACTTCCTACTAAATACACCCCCTTTAACTTCCACTCATACCACCCCTATTCCTACTATACATCCCTATTCCTATCATACACCCCTTACCTTCCAAACTCATACATCCCTATTTCCCAAACTCATCCCATCCCCTACTTTCCCACTATAATCCCTACTTCCCTAATCTACCATCCCCTCATTTATTTCCATACCTAAATCCCCAAATTCCTACCCCTACCATCCCCCCTTCTTCTATAATACACCCCCTATTCCCCCTCATACCATCCCCTATTCCCTAATCAAAACATCTCCTATTCCCCCTCCTACCTAACTTCCCCCCTATTTCCTCATCAAAAATCCCCTACTTCCCTCCCCATAACTTTCCCCCTACTTCCCCTATCATACATCCTATTCCAAACCCCACATCCCCTATTTAATCATACATCCCTCACCTTCTCCACTCATAACCCCCTCATTTCCCTACCCCATACACCCCCTCCTTCCTAACTATACATCCCCTATTCCAACTATAATCCCTTTTTTTCCTCAATCTACATCCCCTTTTTCCACTAATCAAAAATCCCCTATTCTAATAATATCCCTATTTCCTCCCCTCCCCCTACATCCCTCCCTTCCCTCACTTCCTAAATTCCCCTAATTCCCTAATCATACCATTTCCCTATTCCTACCCCAACCTTCCCCCTACCTTCCCCCCAAACTCATACATCCCCTATTTCCTCAATAAACCCCCCTTTTTTTCCTCCAATACTTCCCCTAACTTTTAATCTATCCCCCCAATTCATAATCATAAACCCCTTTCCCTTAACTCATACCATCCTATCCTCCAAATCATACCTCCCCTATTCCCCAAACTCATACATCCCCTCATTCCCCTCAACCCCCCTATCCCTCCCTACTTCCTCACTCCTACCATTCCCCCTATTCCTCCCCCTCAATATATCCCCTAACCCCCTACCCAAAACATCCCTATTCTCAACTCCACCCCCTCCTTCCTCACTAATACATTTTCCCTCATTTCCTCCCCACATATTCCCCTACTTCCTCCACCCTACTTTCCCCCCCACCTTACCCATACAAAATTCCCTTCATTCCCTTTAATCATCCCCATTCCCTCACTATCCCATCCCCTTTTTCCTCCATATATTCCCCTACTTCTACTCATCCCATCCCCACTTCCTAACCCAAAACATCCTATTCCTACACTACCCCTACTTTCTCATACATCCCCCTCCCTTTTCCTATTCCAAACCCTTCCCCTATTCCTACCCCAACATCCCTATTCCCACTCTCCATCCCTCAATTCCCTCCCCATACCTCCCCCTATTTCCCTCCCCCCCATCCCCCTTCCCCCTACACCCCTATCATACACCCCCTACTTCCTACTATACCATCCCCCTACTTCCTAACATACTCCCTACTTCCTAATCATAATCCCCTCATTCCTAACCCTCATATATCCCCTCATTCCCTTACTCATACACCCCTCTTTTCCCAAACCCCTCATACTCCCCTATTCCCCCCCTATACATCCCCCTTTCCCCCCACCCCCCTCATCCACCTAACTTTCCCCCCCCAACCATACCTCCCTACTTCCTACTCATAACCATCCCTCCCCCTTTCAATCATACACCCCCTTTTTCCTAACCCTAAAATCCCCTACTTCTACATACCTTCCCTACTTCCTAACTCATACATCCCTATCCTCTCTATACTCCCTACTTTTACTCATACCACTTCCCCTACCCTTCTTACACATCCCTCAATCTAACCCTATCCCCTACTCTACTCCCTATCATAATCCCTAATTCATCATACATCCCCTATTCCTACTCATACATCCCCTACTTTCCCCTCATACTCCTATTCATACTCCATAATACCCCCTATCCCCTACCATACTCCCCTACTTCCTACTCATAATCCCCTACATTCCTCACTCATACATCCCCTCCCCTTTCCTACCATACTTCCCCTACTTCCTCCACTCATACCATCCCCTATTCCTTAATCACTACCATCCCATATTCATACTCATACATCCCTATTCCCTCAATCATACCTATTCCCCTTACCCCCTCAATATATCCCCTACATCTACACATAACAATCCCATACAAAAAACCAACCCCTAATACCTCCCATAACTTTCCCTACTATCTCATCATACATCCCTAATATTCATAACCCACATACCTACCCTACAACCCTATTAATCTACACCCCTATTCCTACACTCCATACCCCCTCCAACCACACACAACACAACACCCAACCCTACCAAACATCCTCCTACAAACATTACCCAAAACCAACAATACCACTCAACCACCAACCAATCCCACACAACACACAACACCCCTCTATCATCAACACACCCACAAATAAATACATCCTCTACTACAAATCAAACACCCCACATAACTACTCCCCATACCCCCTATACCCACCAAACACTATATCCACAACATCCTACTTCCTACCCTATAACATCCCCCTCTATCCCAACTCATAAAATCCCAATTCCCCACAAATCCCTCCTCTCACACCACCTCATAATCCCCCAATACCCTAACCTACCATATCCCTACAACCTATCATACATCCCTTCAACTCCTCACTCATACCATCCATCTCATTCCCACTCATCACATCCTCTTCATTCTCTCATACATCCCTTATTCCAAACCCCTATAATTCCCTACCATTCAACTCATAATCCCTATACTCACTCATCCATCCCCTATTCTAACTCATACATCCCCTATTCCTCACTCATACCATCCCCTACCTTCTACTCAACCATCCCAAAAATTTCTCAAATCTACCTCCCTCCTACCTACTCCTAATCACTAATTCCTCACTATAATCTCTATTACCCCTACCATATTACACAACACTTTCCCCTACTACATCCATCCCCTCCATTCCCCTACTCATAACCCTCCCCTATTCCTAACATACTCCCCAAACTTACGAATTATACATCCCTATACCCCCCTCCAATATATATCCCCATCTTCTTACACATACCTCCCATAATCAATACCCTATATATCCCCTACTTCTTACTCATACCATCCCCCTATTCCTCACTATCCTCCCTATTCCTACATCATCAATCCCCTCTTATCCTATATACATCCCCTATTCCCCCCCTATCATATATCCCCTCATTCTCTACTCCTCCATCCCTATTCCTCATTCATACATCCCTATTCCCTACTCAATAATCTCCCTCATTTCCTCCTTAACTTCCCCTACCTTTTCCTCACTCATACATCCCTACTTCCCCTAACCTCATACCATCCCCTATTCCTAACCATCATACATCCCCTATTCCTTAATCATATATCCAATTTTTCCTACAATAATCCCCCCTTATTTTCCTAAAATCACACTCCCTATTCCTAATCAACATCCCCTATTCCTCAATCATACATCCCCTCATTCCTCCAACCCTTACATCCCTACCCGTTCCTACTCATAATATCATCCCCCTACCAAAAAAAAAAAAAATAATACTAATACTCTCTCTATCTAAAACCTTCCAACTATACTTTAAAACATCACACCCCCCTCTCATATTATCAAAAAATTCACTCTATATTTAAAACATCATCCTATACCCTTTATAATATCCACCTCCTCTATCTATAAACATCCAACTTATACCCTTCTTCAAACTTCAATCCCATACCCTTCTAAAACATCCCATCCTATACTTCTAAAACATCCACCCCTCCATATTCTAAAAATCTACGATACCTTTCTCATAAACACCCATAATTATATCTCCAACAACCACTTCTATTTCAAACCATCAATATCTTCTAAAACATTACCAAACTTATACTTATAAAACCTCCACCTCCTATATTCACTAAACATCATCCTCCATATTCTAAAAATTCCCCCTCCTCCATATTCTAAAACTATCATCCTATAATTAGAACATCAAATTTTACATTATTCAAACTCATCTCTATTTATACAACATTCCCCAATTTATTCAAAAAATCTATATTACCAAACAATCCATCTATACCATCCATAAAATCATACTATACCTTCTATAAACATCCCCAACTTATATTCTAAAACATCAATTTAAATCTATATAAAACATCCAACTTATATTTAAAACTCCATCTATATTTCTTAACATCCAACTTTATTTAAAAATCCAATTCTATATTCTAAAACATCCACTTATATTCTAAAAAATCCAACTTATATCTTCAAAACCCATCCAACTTATAACTTCTAAAACTCCCATCCAAATATTCAAAACATCCATCCATAATTCAACTAATCCATCCTATACTTCTAAAACATCCATCTATATTCAAAACATACACTATTATACTAAAACATCCCAACTTATTTCTAAACTCACCTATACTTCTAAAACATCCAACTCCTTATACTTTCAAAACATCATACTCCATATTCTAAAACATCCATCTATATTCATAAAAATCCAATTATATTCTATAAAATCCATACTTATATTCTATAACATCCACATTATAATTCTAAAACCCAAACTTATATTTAACCATCCATCCATATTTAAAAATCCTCTCACCCATATCTTATAAACATCAACTTATATTCTAAAACTCAACTTAATTTAAAACTCCCATCTATTTCTAAACATCCAATTATATTCTTAACATCCACTTATATTCTAAAACATCCATTATATTCTAAAATATCCATCTATATTCTAAACATCCACACTATATTTATAAATCCAACCTATACTTCTAAAACATCCAACTTATACTTCTCAAAACATCCAACTTAACTTTAAAATCCATCCTTATATTCTTAAACATCCATCCTATACTTCATAAACCATCCACTTTAACCTTCTAAAACATCCAACTTATATTCTAAAACATCCATCTATTCTAAAACATCCACCCCTATATTCTAAAACATCCATCCTCATACTTTATAAACATCCCAACCATTCTCATCATATCTATAACATCCACTCCTATATAACTTAAACATCCTCATATTCTAAAACATCCATCCTATACTAAAATCCTCTATAAAATCACATACTCTCATATTCTATAAACATCAATTCATATTCTTATAAACATCCAACTTATATCTAAAACATCCAACTTATATTCTAAAACATCCAACTTATAATCTCTAAAACATCCAACTTATATTCTAAAACATCAATCTCATATTCTAAACATCCACTCCTATATTCTAAAACATCCATCCTATATTCTAAAACATCCACTCCTATATTCTAAACATCCATCTCATATTATAAAACTCAATCCATCTTATATTCTAAAACATCCATCTATATTCTAAAAATCCAATCTCATACTTCTATAAACATCCATACTTCATATTCTATAAACATAAATTTCCCCACTTATCTCTAAAACATCCACTTATAATCTATAAAATCCATACTTATATCTATAAACATCAATTATATTCTAAAAACATAAACTACTATATCTAAACATCCATCTCATACTTCTAAAATATCCATCTCTATATCTATAAACATCCAACTTATATTCTATAAAATCCATACTTATATTCTAAAAAATCCCATCCAATACTTCTAAAACCATAAAACTTTTATATTCTAAAACATCCAACTTATATTCTAAAAATCCATCTCTATATTCTAAAAATCCATCCTATATTCTAAAATCCATCCTATATTCTAAAATCCACTCCTAATATCTTTATAAACATCCAACTTATATTCTAAAACTCCATCCCTATCTTTCAAAACATCCACTCCTATACTTCTAAAACATCCACTCCTATATTCTAAAACATCACTTCATTATCTCTCTAATCTAAACATCCATATTATATTCTAAAACATCCAACTTATATTCTAAAATCCCACTATACTCTAAAATAATATACTTCTAAAACATCCATCCTTATTTAAAACATCCACTCCTATATTCTCAAAACATCCACTATATTTAAAATATCCATCCTTTTTTATAAACTCCAACTTATTTTTAAACCCCCACCCTTATTCTAAAAAAACCCAACTTTATTTAAAACTCCATCATATTATAAAAATCCACCCCCCATAATCCATAAAATCATACCTATTTTAAAAACATCCAACTATATTTAAAACACCCAATTTTATAATCTATAAACCCCATATTATATTTCATAACCCAAAACTTAATATTAAAACTAAACTTATATTCAAAAAAAAAAAAAAAAATCTCCTATATTATAAAACAATTTATTCTAAACTTTCAATTTAATTTTTAAAAAACCCCCCATCCATCTTTTAAATCCAACTTATTTCTAAAAAACATCAATTAAATTTAAAACCCATCCTATATTAAAAAAATCAAATTCATACTTTAAAAACCCCCAACTTTTTTCTAAAACACCCAACTTAAATTCACAAAACCCAAAATTAAAATTTAAAAAATCAATTATATCAATAAAATCCAACTTTTAATTTAAAAATAAAATTAAAATTTTAAAACCCCCCCCAAAAACTTTTTAATTTCTAAAAAATTTTAATTTAACTAAAAACATCATATTTATCTATAAAATCCCCCTTAATATTTAAAACATCTCTTATATTTAAAATATCCATCATATTTTAAAAAATCCAACTTAATTTAAAACCCCCATCCTTTTTTAAAACATAACCCTATAATCCTTTAACCATTTTTATATTTATAAAACCCCCAATTATATTCAAAACCCCCTTTCAACTTCATAATTATAAAACCCATAAATATATTATAACTTTAACTTATACTTAAAACATAAACTTATTTTAAAACATTAAATTTTACCCTTTAAATACCTTATACCTATAAAACCCTCCCCCAATTCATACCTTTCTAAAAAACCCTCTTATTTTATAAAAACCCCCAAATTTCCTCCCATACCCCCCCCCTTTTTTTCCAAATCTAACCCCCTATTTCCTAACAATTCCTATTTTTACTATACTCCCTATTCCTATATACTCCAAATTCCAAAAATCATCCCCATTCCACCATACTTCCCCAATTTTCCAAACCAAACTTCCCCCCACTTTCCTATCATACATCCCCTTTTCCCTCCTCATAATCCTATTTCCTAACTTAAAATCCCCTACTTCCCACTATAACACCCCCTTTTAACTCTCATACCATCCCCAATTCCACTCTAATCCCCTATTCCTACTCTCATCCCCTACTCCTTCATACTTCCCTTATTCCACTCAAAACACCCTCTTTAACTTTCTCCTTACCCTTATTTCCTATTTCCCCATCCCCTTTCCTATATACACCCCCCTATTCCTATATACCCCCCCTATTCCTAATATCCCATCCTTTTCCTCACTCATAAAAACCCTACCTCTATACATCCCCTTTTTCCCAAATCTTTTTTTTCCCCTCTTCCCCTACTCCTACTTTCCTTTTTTCTACTCATACATCTCCTCATTACCTACCCATACTTCCCCTACTTCCTACCCCTACATCCCCTATTCCTATCATCTCCCTATTTAAAAACCATATTTCCCCCCAAAATTTTCCTAATCAAAAACCCCCTATTCCAACTCATACACCCCAACATATTCCCCTATTACTCTACCCCTATTTACCCCCTATTTTTTACTCATACATCCTTTTCCCTTTTAATTTACTCCCATTTTAACCATAATCCCCTATTCCTAATCATACATCCCCTATTTAATAATATCCCTATTCCTCCTCCCCATCCTATTCCTCATTCATACTTTTCCCCCTATTCTACTCATACATCTCCTATTTCCTCCCATAACTTCCCAATTTCACTTACATCCCCTCATTCTCTATCATACATCCTATTTCCCCTAATCATAAATCCCTTCCCCTTATTATATATCCCTATTCTTATCATACATCCCCTATTCCCTAACTAACCTCTTTATTCCCAATCATCCTCCACTTCCTCTAATATACATCCCCTATTCCCAAACCCCTTAACCCCCTATTCCTTAATCATATATCCCATTCCTACTCTCCATCCCTCTTCATAACCCTCAACATCCTCATTTCCTACTACATCCCACCTATTTCCCTCACTCATACATCCCCTATTTCCTAAATATTCTACTCCCTTTTTCCAACCCATAAACCCCTATTCTACTCATACATCCCTATTCCTATCTAAATCCCTATTTAAAATCATACATCCCTATTTCCCCCTAAAACCCCCCTTACTTCCTATCTAACCCCCTTTTTCCAAACCTCATACCCCCCCTTTTTATCTAACCCCTATTTTAATTTTAATTCCATTTACCCATATTCCCCCATTCCTAATCATACATCCCTACCTTTACTTACATCCCTCACCCTAACCTACCCCCAAATTCCCAAATATACATTATTCCTTTACATATTTATTCCTCATATTCCCCATTCCTATAAAAAACCCCCTATTTTACAAAACCCCCCCCCTATTCTAATCTACACCCCCTTTTCCCTAATATACCCCTTTAAATCAACACCCCCCTTCCCAAATTTATATCCTATCCTTTTACCCTCACCCCCTTTTTTCTTATCCAAAAACCATAAAAAAATTTCCCCCTCTTTTCCCCCAAATACCTATTCAACTCCTCATCCTTTTTCCTAATATACTTTTCCCTATTCTTTACAATCCCTATTCAAACTCCCTTTCCAACATAACCCCCAATTCCCTTTAAAACTAATATTCCCCTTTTCCCTCTCCCCCACCCCCAATTCCTAACTAATACTCCCTATTTTACTCTACATCCCATATTTCCTATATCATAAACCCCCCTATTTCCTATTCATACAATCCTTTTTCCCTCTACTCATAATATCCCTATCCTACTCCTCCATCCCTCCCTTCCTCTAAAAAATACCTAATTCCTCCCCTTACTTCCACTCTTTCCACTCATCCCCATCCTATTTTCCTAATATATCCCTAATTCAAACTATACATCCCCTATTCCAAATCTAATCCCCTATTCTACTCATACATCTCCTATTTCATCATACATCCCTATTCTATATAATCCTATTCTAACTCATCATCCCTATTCCTACTCATACATCCCTATTCAACTATACTCCTCCTATTCTAATCATACTAATCACCCTATTCCCCTCCCTATACCTCATTCTACATTACATCCCCTTTCTACTATCTCACTCATACATCCCTAATTCTATCATACATCCCTCATTCATCTAACCTATCCCCCCTCCCCTCACTTCTAACTCATAATCCCTATTCCTAATATACATCCTACTTTCTCATAATCTCCCTTATTCCTATATACCACCCTCTATCCTACATCTACATCCCTACTTCTCCATCATACACCCCTCATTCTACTCATACATCCCCCTATTCCTCAATCATACATCCCCTATTCCTACTATACATCCCTTATTCCTACTCATACATCCCCTACTTTCCAAACCATACATCCCCTCATTTTATCTACATCCCTATTCTCTACTCATACCATCCCTCTACTTCCAAAATATACATCACCTATTCTACTATATACATTCTACTTTCCTCCATACTTCCCTATTCCTACTCATACCTTCCCTATTTCCTACAAAAAACTTCCCTATTCCCCCTACTCCCCTATTCATACATCCCCTATTCTAACATACTCCCTATTCTAACATACATCCCCTCAATTCCTAACCATCATCCCCTATTCTACTCATACACCCTATTCTATATACATCCCTACTTCCTCACTCATACATCCCTATTCCTAATCATACATCCCTCATTCTATCATACATCCCCTTTCCTAATCATATATCCCTAATTCCTATCTACATCCTATTCCTATCTAATCCCTAATATCTACTAACATCTCCTATTTCCTACCATACTTCCCCTACTTCCTACTCATACATCCCTATTCCTACTATACTCCCTATCTCCACCATACTTCCCTAACTTCTCAATCATACATCCCCTATTCTAATCAATATCCCTCATTTTTACTATAAATCCCCTATTCCTAATCATACCTCCCCTAATTTCTACTCATACATCCCTCATTCCTAATCATACATCCTCATTCATAATCATACATCCCTATCCTAACTTTCTACTATCCCCTACTTCTACTTAATCCCCCTATTCCTATCCTACAATCCCTAATTTTCATCATACCATCTCTATTTTCCTACGCCATAATTCCCCTACTCTATATACATCCCTCATTTCCTTATCATATATCCCTATTTATCATACATCCCCAATTCCTTCTCTACATCCCCTATTCCTTATCATATATCCTATTCCCTACTATAATCCCATTCCCTACTAATAATCCCCTACTTCCATACATATTCCCTATTACATACTCATACATCCCTATTTATAACTCATACCCTCACCTATTCTAACCTATACATTCCCCTATTCTAAATCCTAATCCCTAATTCTACTCATACATTCTATTTCCTCCCCATACTTCCCCTATTTATTCAACTCATACATCCCCAACTTCTCATCATAATCCCTATTCCGTACCATACTTCCCCTAAATTCCTAACTCTTACATACCCATTTAAAATATATCCCCTATTTTTACTATACCATCCCCTATTTCCTAACTCATACCTCCCTACCTTAATCCTAATCCTATTCAATATACATCCTAATTTCCAAACCATACATCCCCTCACTTCCTATCATACATCCTCATTCCCCTAATACTATAAAATCCTACCTACATCCTCATTATCCTCTATCTACTAATACATCCCCTTCCTACTCATACATCCACCTCACTTCTACTCATACATCCTCTACTTAACTATACATCCTCTATTCCCACTCATTACATCCCTCTATTCTTCTATAAATCACTTATTTTCCTTAATCATAATCTCCTACTTCCTACTCATAATTCCCCTATTCCCTTTCATATACCCATCCCTTTTAGAACCTCATAATTACACCTCATTCCCTCAATAATACCATCCCCTACTTACTAATACCTTAAACCCCATTTTCCTAATCATACCTCCCTATTTTCCTACTCAACATCCCATAATCCTCTTCATAAATCTTCCTATTACCTCCAACCATACTTCACTACTAATACTCTTACAAATCACCTCTTTCTATCATACATCCCTCATTCCTAAAAAACTTCCCATACCTTCCTAACTCATACATCAAATATTCCTACCTATACCCTATCCCTATTTACTCATTCAATCCCTCATTCATTCTATATATATCCCTTTCTAATAATCAAATATACAAATATTACTCTAATCTACTCCCTATTCCTCAACTCATTACATACACCTTTGCCTCATTCATACCATCCATATTCTCAACTCTTTTATCCCTATTCTCACTCCTAAAAAATAATTTAATTTAAAAAACCCCCCAATTAAAAATTTTTCCATAAACAACTTTTTTCCCTTTAATTTTTAAAATCCAAATTTATATTTAAAACCCAATTTAAATTTAAAATAAAAAAACCCCAATTTTAAATTTCCTATAAACCCCACCCACTTAATTTAAAAACCCCAATTAAAATTTCTAAAACCCATCCCCAAATATTTTAAAATCATAACATCCAACTTTATTTTAAAATCAATTTTTTTTTAAAATATCATTTTCTATTTTATTCTAAAAACCCAAAATTAATTTTAAAAAATCTAAATTCTTAAAAAAACCCCCTAAAATTTATAAAAAAATATTATAAATCCAAATTTAAAAAAAAAAAAACCAAACCCAATTTTTTTTTCAAAAATAAATTTAAAAACCCCCATTTTTTCAAAACCATAATTTATCTAAAAACAAACTTATATTAAAACCCCCTTCCCAAAATAATTTTTTAAAAAAACCTTTTTTAAAACCATTATATTATAAAACCCAACTTATTTTTAAAAACCCCATTCTATATTTAAAAACCAATTTTTTTAAAACCCATTAAAATATCTAAAAAAAACTTTTTTATTAAAAACTTTTTTAAAAATTTTCTAAAAACATAAAATTTTTAAAAAAAACAAATTAAAAAATCCTTTTATTTCTAAAACATCATTTAAAATTCTAAAATCCATCCTATATTCTAAAACCCCCCCCCCCTTTATTTAAAAATTTATATTTATAAAACCCAACTTATATTTAAAACTCAATTTATATTTAAAAAAACCCACCCTATATTTAAAATTATTTTTTAAAATAACTTATTTTAAAACACCCAAAATATAAATTTTTAAAACAATTATATCAAAAAAACCCAAAATTATTTTAAACAAAATTATATTTAAAAAATTATATTAAAAAAACCCTTATTTTTTTCCAAATTCTAAAAATAAACTTATTTTAAAAACCCCATTAAATTTATAAAAATAAACTTATTTTTTAAAACACCAAAATTATATTTAAAAAAATCCATATTAAAAAATCCTTATATTTAAAATTTCAACCCTATATTTTTAAATAAACTCCAAAAAAAAAAAAAATATAAAAAAAAAAAAAAAAAAATCCAAATTAATTCTAAAACTCAACCTTTATTCAAAAAACCCCAAACTATTTACTTTTTAAAATCCCTTTTTTAAAAATCTTTTTCAAAAACATACTATTATTAAAAAAACCCAATATATATTTAAAATCAATTATATTTATAAAAAACCCAATTTATTCTAAAACATAAATTTAAATTCCCAAAAACATATTAAAATAATTAATTTAAAAACACCTCTATTTTAAAAATCCACCCTAAAATTTAAAACACCCCTTATTAAAAAAATCCTTATATTTAAAAACCCCCTATTCTAAAAAAACCCAATTTATTCTAAATCCAAAATAATTTAAAAACCAACTTAATTCATAAAACCCATTTTAAAAACCTATAACATCCCTTATATTTAAAAACATCAACTTAAAATCTAAAAATCAATTATATTAAAACTCCTTATATTTAAAAACCATCCTATATTTAAAAAATCCCTCTAATTTAAAATAAACCCCAAA
>JAMYXO010006014.1:0-14413 GCA_033310375.1 Conus canariensis | reverse complement strand
TTTTCCCAGTACTTCCGGTACCTTGTGGGGGCAACAGCTCTGCTTGTTTTAAATGTCCTGTATAAAAAATTTTAACTGAAAAAAATTTATTTTAAACCCCAAAACTCCCTTGTCTGTCTGTCGTCTGTCTGTCTCCTCTCCTCTCTCTCTGGTGCGCGCGCGCGTCTTTGTGTTTGTGTGGTGTTGTGTGTGGTGTGTGTTGGGTGTGTGTGTGTGTGTGTGTGTGTGTGTCGTTTATGTCACATATTTTTCTTCACTTTCTCATCAGATTTTTCTTTAAAATTTATTTTTTTTGCATACTTTTTACTTGTAGGGCATAAATTTTTTTTTTCCCATTTTGCAATTTTTTGTATCTATGAAAAAAGGGTTGTTTTTTGCAATGTCTCAATATCACAAAGGCCCCTTGGGATTATTCCGCTTTCCCTCTCCAAGAAAAGCGCTGTCGCTCTCCCCTTTGTCTCTGTCTCGTCTCTCTCTCGAGGAACACTCTCTCTCTCTCCTCTCTCCTCTCTCTGCTTCTCTCCCCACCAATTTATTCTAGTACTACTCATCAAATTTGTTCCAAATGTTATTTTTCTTTTTTTTCCCAGTATGTTACAATACGAACTTTTCGTTTTCTTTGTCATCCGTGGTCAACAGTTTTTTTTTTTTTGTGCTTTTCTAGCTCTTCTTTATTCATTAGCCCATAAAAAAAACACCTTCTTCCCCTCCCTCTTTACTTATTATTGCCCTTTTTTCCTCAAGGGGCATTCAATTGGAATTTTGCTTACATCGATGCATTTCCTTTTTACATTATTTATACCATGTAAAATGTAACTTTGTTTTCAATTTCTTCATACTCCTTTATCGATTTGGGCCACAGAAAAAAGCCAAATAGCGCTTACTTCGTTTTTTAGCCGATTCAAACCCCCCCCCCCCCACCCCCCCACCTCTCTCTCTCTCTCTCTCTCTCTCTCTCTCTCTCTCACACACACACACACACACAAAAACGTGTGTGTTTGGGGGGGGGGGGGGTGCGTGCGTGTGGGTGTGGATATGGGGGCCTCGTGCGTGTGTCTAGCTTTTACTGCACAGCGCGATTTTTCAGCTTTTTTGAGCCACCCCTCCCTCTCCAAAATGCTGCCCGTAATTATCCCTTGAGAATTATCCACCGGTTAAATGCGACGGTGTAAAGGAAAACGAAAGAAAAAATTTGATCTGCTAAAAATTTTTTTTAGAGGAAAGCGATAGCCGCACATCTGTTTCTGCCCATAGACATGAATTATAGCGGGGGCCCCTGTGGAGGTAAATTTGACAAGAAATTTAAAGACAGGTTGATCTATTATTTCACTACTGGCACAAACCGGGGGAACTGGTATCTGCTTTGGAAAAAAAAAAAAAATGCAACTTAAATTCTGCTTTCTAACCAACCTTTTTCTTTTTTCCCTTTTTGAAACACCTCCAAATTCGAACCGACGGGGTAAAGGGCATTGGCCTTTTAAAAACTTTTTCACCCAAATTGACATCTTCTGCTGATCCCATCCATTCCCTCCCACAGAACCACCCCCCTTTCCCCCGTTTCCCACCCCACTCCCCCATACCTTTTTGTTATTTTTTTTCTCCTTTTGTTATGTGCCTTCAGCAAATGTTTTTTTTTCCCCATCACAGTACTCTGTGAGGCCCGTCTTGTCTTCTACTTGCCTTTATTTAAAGAATAGTGTCTCCCTTTTCTTTCCTTCTCCCAGAAGTCCTTTTGCAATTGCCCCCCCCTCTGTTTCTTTTAAAAAAGGTCTAAACGAGGTAAATAAATAAAGAAGATGTCTCCGGGGTCCCAACTTTTGTCCCCCAATTTTTGTGGCGCCCTGCCTGCTTAAAACATTCCCCGCCCCCCCCTTTCAACTCATGTCTATTTTCACAAAGGTTTGGTGTCCCAAGTTTTTCTCACATTTCATTCAACCTTGTGTTTCGTGCCTCTCTTCAACTCAAAGGAAATTTTAAAATCACGCCCCTCTTATTCATTCGTTATCACACATCTTGAAAATGTCTCGCCCACTTCTGATTTTGTGCAAGACCCCCCCCCCCCCTCTCTCTCTTCTCTCTCTCTCTCTTCTCTAGCGTAACTTAATGTTTTTTACAGTTGCCCCGAATCACTCTCCACCCCTCCCCCCCTGCACTTTTTCAACGTCCATTACAATCCTGTTTAACAATTTTTGTCACGATGCCGTTTTCTAAATTTCTTCACGGCCCTTTTCCATGAACCCACCCCTTTTTCTATTTTTCTGTGGCATACTTTGTTTGTGCGTAAGTGTTGCGAGAGGGGGGGGGGGTGGAGGTCAAAGACAAGGAGAGCGAGGGGGAAGGGGAAAGAACAACAAGACAAGAAAAAATAAGGGGAAACAGAGAGACAGAAAAAAAGGGGGGGAGAGCGAGAGAAGAGAGAGGAGAGAGAGAGAGAGAGAAAGCAGAGAGGGGAGAGAAGAAGAGAGAGAGAGAGAGAGAAGAGAGAAGAGCAGTACCGGGTAAGAATGCCTACATCTGAAGGCGTCAGTTTTGGGTTGATCGTCACAGCCCATTCAAAAACCCTTAAAAAGCTTGAATACGTTGATGTTTATGAATCTGAAACATTTACTTTCATAATCCTTAAAAAGCGAATCTTGATCGCTTATGAAGTCTAAACTTTACCCAAATTTGCTCTTTTAAAAATTTCAAACAAACAAAGTTTTAAAATGATGAGAAGACAGAGGCCTTTTTATTTTGTAGACGATGCACCCAGGGGTCTGATCAATGGGGCAAAAAAGTCTGAAAAATTTTATCCCACTTAAATTTGGTCAAAAAGAACGAAGATCCGTAAAGGAGAAAAACACAGAATATAGTTGCAGTACATTTTTTAAAACATCAAGGTTTTAGGGCAACGATCCCAGATTTTTAAAATTCACTTGTTTTAAAGAAAACAATTCATTTTCCCGATGTACCTGTTCAAAGGCCCCTTTTTTTCCCTACAATGCTTAAATTAAAATGTTTGCCTCATGACTTGTTGGGGAACATTTAACTATTTCGATAGTTCTTTTTTCGTTTCAAAGAAAGACTTCTGCCTCGATTTTTTTCTATTTTATATCAAATTTAACACACCACACACACACACACACACAACACACACACACACCGTATGCCCGCGCGGCGTACACAACGGGTACGTGCGAAGCAAGACGGGGGCGTGCTGCGGCGTACGTGCGGCGTGCGTGCGTGCGCGCGCGCGCGGGGGGGGGGGGGGTGATTTTTGTGTTAGTAGTAGTATATAGGTAGTAGTAAGTATTTTTACGTTGTTCACAAACGGGATATTTGACGAAGAGAGAGAGAGAGGGGGGGGGGGGGGGTGGGGAGAGAGAAAGAAAAAGAGAGAGACGAGAGAGAGAAGAGAGAGAGAGAGAGTGGTGTTGTGGTGTGGTGTGTTTTTGTGGTGTGTGTGTGTGGTGTGTATGCCTGTTCATTTAGCTCTTTTCCCCCATGTTTTGATTTTTGCCTCTTCGCACTTCCTGTCATGATTAGTGGTATTACCCCGAATGATTTTTCTCTTTGCATGCTGTTGTAAAAACAACGCAGTCTCGAATCTTCATCTTGACACCCAATGCATCATGTTTCAAAATCACCCCCGAAAATGGCGAGGGTTTCACCGCAGCAAGTGCATATGTTTTTTCCTTTTCTAACGACATTTTTGTCACCTAATATAAATATTTCCGATTTCTCACTTGGGGTTAAAATTTCCTGACAGCCCCCAACGACAAGTAAACAATCCATTTTGTTTCACACCTTTTTATAAAACAAATCCAAAAAGGGGAACTCCCATTAGTTTAAATCAAATTTTTGTCCGACATTTTTGCGCAGAAAGAAATTTTTCCCAAAAACGTAAATCTTTAAAACAGTTTACTTCTCGGGTTTCTATATTTCAACTTTTGAAAAGAATCTTTAATATGCATACACCAATGCTTTATGTCCATATTTTATTCATGCGAAAAAAGTAAAAATAAAAACTGTACCATTGTCTATTTGCAGCTCTTTTAAACCCTCGGGGCCACGTTTTTTGTTTTGTTTTGTTTGTTTTAAATCGAACTGTGTTAAAAAAACTTTTTTCCCCTTTTATTTCAATTAGACCCCCAAAAATTCCCCCCACTTCGTTTTGGAAGCGATGCTTGCTGCAACCTCCATCATCCTGAACTTCTACACTTTTTTTTTAAAAAAATTTTTAATCTTGAAAGCAGAAGGTCACAACATTGTTCTGGCTTGGGGGTTTCCCGTCATGTTTGGCATCGGGAGGGAATAAATGGCTGATCGTTTGGCCAAGAATGCCACAACAGGAAACGTCTAACATATCTATCCCCGACACAGATCTAAAACCAAATTAATGACTAGTCAAGAGGCGGGAGGGGATTGGAAATTTCACAAGGATAAAAAACCCTTTTTTCGATCCGTCCAAACATAAAGTTCCCTCATCACCTCGGGTGGCCAAAGAAGAAACGGTTCTATCCCGGCTGCACACCGGCCTTCGTATTTTACTCATTCATATCTTTTAAAGAGTGAAGAAGCTCCGGGGTGCATTCCATGTCATGTCCCAAACCACAATGAAACATGTTTTTTTTAGAGTTTGTGACTTGCATGACGGGGAGACAAAAATTTTAAAAGAAATTTCCACAAAACTTTTTTCAGAGATGTTTCACTTATGCGATTTTTTGAATTTTGAGATTAACATTTTTCATCGATCTGAGATTTTTTAGTGGAAGATTTTTAAAAAAATTTTGGGTGGGGTTTTTAGATGTACTTTAAAGATTTGTGAGAATAAATACTTGCGAGTTTTTTCAAGGCGGTGACACCCCTGATATGGCCCTTTGGGTGGGCGGGGGCTAAAAGCAACATTACTTCCCTTATTTGGTCCCAACCCCCTTAAAAGGGGCCCTCGGGGTTTCCTGGCTATAAAAAAATTAAACACAAATCAACATTCAAGCAAAAGTGGCACCTTCCGGTCCACTTCTAACAGCTTGATTACCAGTCAAAAATAACCTGGTTGATATAAAGTCAAGGCAACAAAAAATTCCTTTATTTACTTTTCAAAAAAAAACAATTTTGAAAATCGCCGCGCAGTCATTCCCGTCGCACAGAATTTGAAACTTTGGGCATTACTCCATTACTCCCCCAGGACTTCATAATTCCGTAACCTCTGTTCTCACGGGGAATATTTTTGTCCTAACTGTCTTTGGGTGATTTCTAGAACCCGAATCTGACAACTGGTTGTATCGTGCACGAACATTTCCGATGTGTTCCCCTCATGGTGTACGAAATCAAGGGCATTGTCTCTGAAAAACAAGCAGGGGGATTTCATGATTTAATATTGTATTTCCCGTGGCGCACAAATCCTATCCCCTTTTAAGGGGGATTATCACAGACTTCAGTGACCACACCCAAGTAAGAAGTGTAAGTGTCTTAACTTTGAGTATATATGAGACAGAATAATCCACTGTTTTGAAAATTTTGACGCCCTTTTGCAACAGAAAAAATGCCCCGGGTTTTCTCTGGGCTAATCCTTTTTTATAACAAAAACCGGGCCAAACTTATGTGTTCCGTATCCCAAAATTATCATGGTATACACAATCACGATATTAACAAATAAGCATATTGCCTCTTATATGAACGACATAAAATTAAGGCAATCACGAAAAATATACAAGTTGTAGATTCAAACGAACACATACACGCACTTCCACCCTTGCGGTTTTGTCAAAGAATGCCAGAAAATAACACACCCTTCACTGGTTTTAAAATATTTTTGAACCGGGAAATTTCAATCGCTTTTTTATAAACCATCAAAGTTTGACTTTTCTGCAATAATTCATGACGGCACTGGTCCCGGGTGGCCGGGGGAGGCAGTACATAAAAAAGCCCCAGCAGTTGTTTTCTCTCGGTCGTTGGTTTGGTAACGCCTGGGGGAGGAAAAATCCTCTTTTTGCACTTGACAAGAAATTTAAATGTATGACTTGTGATCATGGACAGAAATAGATCAGGCAAAAAATACAAAAAGCACGCAGTTTCAAAGCAGCGAGGGGGTGTAGGGTTGAATCCCACGTTGTTTACTTATTTTGTCTATTACACAAAAATGGGCTTGCCAGCTGGCTACTAAAAAATTTTCTTTATCTTGGTTTTGATTGGGGTTCATGATCAAAACGGTTAGTGGCTACACTTCAGAATAAAAACGAAACTTATTTTATTATCTGGAACTACAAAATTCTGTCCAAACCCCCCCCCCCCCCCCCCCCCCCCCCCCCCTCCAAAATCCCCTTTTGTACCCCACTGAAATTTTCTCCGTCATTTTTTCCTTTACGCCATTTTACCAGTGAAACAGCACCAGCGTGCGGGGGGGGAAATAGGAAAAAAGGGCAAAACGCATCCCATTTCCTCATTTAATGCCCTTTAAAAGCTATTTTTTGGGGTAACCCATAAAATTAAAAGGCCCTGCTTGCTTTCAAGACAGCTTCAGCCAGCTATCATAAAGCAAAAACGGGAAGACGGGTAAAAAAAAAGATATAGGGCAAAAAAAATATATAATAGTTTAACTTGCAAAGCGCGTATTCCCTGTACCCCACCCTCCATACCCTCACTACTCCCCCCCCTTCTAAAACAGGAAGGAAACCCAGATTCACCTGAGAGAGGCAAAAAAGGACCGAAAAATTTGAGATCTTTTCAGATTTCTTTTTACTTGATGATCACCGAGGAGTTCCATTCTGCTCTGACACTACATGACATGACTGAAAACACGGCCTTTTTAAAATCCCGGGGTAAAGGCAGCCGAAATACAGACACCTGAATGCCCCCCCTGTAAACAATAGGTTATTCTTTTCACGGACTGATTTAGTATCATGTGAGGATTGCAAACATTGTAACTGAATGGATCCAGAGACAAACGACAGTCGAAGGCGTACACGAAAAACAAAAGTAGTTACTCGTTTTTAACGACATTCTGGAAATTCGACTTTTCCATTTTGAAAAAATTCAAAGCCTTTCTTTTTTACCTAATTGAAACCCTTTAAATTGGGCAGCCCGAAAGGGTTTCTTTGTTGGATTCAAGCATACTGGTAAAAAAAGGTGCAAAATAAAAACGGGGAACAAGGTTTTAACCTTAACGGGGTTACACTATCACAGTTTTTAAAATACAATGTACAATGTTCCCAACATTCAAACCATCTCCATAAAAGAAATCCCATACCCCTGTCCCTGTGGGAATGGACGGGGGTATAAGGGGATGGATACATCATTTCCGATCTAATCCCGCTTCGGGAGCTGCCCTTTTGTTGCGAGAAACATCCTCGGGCAAGGACGTAAAAACGGGCGATCAATCCCAGTGTCGCAGCCAACCACGGGGATGTCGATCCATTTCTCTCCCCCTCTCTCCTCTCTCTCTTCTCTCCCTCCCCTTTTTAAAAGAAGAAATCGTGATAAAAAAATCAATTTTTAATTTTGCTGATCTAAAGAATTTTTACTTGGGCAGGGGGGCTTTACCTTCATTTGAAGACTTAGAAAAATTTTCCCATATCCAAAACATTACAAATGTTTCCCATGTTTTATCTATGTTTTGATACAAAAAGAAATGAACATGCAGCCACAGTTACGTTGTTTATCGCCCTCCCAAAACATCGGGCCAATCTGGGGTTACCATACCAAAAATTTGTTTCCCATATATATGTGTCCATCCCCAGAGTCATTAAAAACACTCTAACAACCGACTTTTTTCCACTAAATCTTATACAATTTAAAAAGTCTCTCTTTTAGAAACTCAAAGATCACACTTCCGGGAAACATCCTAGAAAAAGGTCTTTATGAAGACTGTTTAAAAGGGGGGGTATTCTAACGCAAAAGCAAACCAATGTTTTGTAAGGACAGTTTCACTCGTGTTGATCACACACCCCGTGTTTCACAGCACTTAAGCACGAAACACGCGCAGTGCGCACACACCACACGCACACCCCACCGCACGCACTCCCACTCACTATCACCAATACCACTCCTCTCCCCTCTCTCCCCCTTCTCTCTTTCCTTCTCTCTCTCTCTCTTCTCTCTCTCTCCCTCCTCAGCCCCCCCCCATTTTTTAAATCACAAGAAAACGGGGGAAAATCAAAAATAGAGGGAATAAATAAAATGAAATTTAGGGGATGGGCAACTCCTGTTAGGGGGAAAAATGTGAAACCGATGAAAAAGAAATTGAGGGGCGCGGAGTTCAGAGATAGGATAAAGTACACTAATCTAGTCTCCGGGTTTAAAAGGGGAATTTTAAAATAAACCAAAAAGCTATCGTTCAGAATACTCCAGGCCGCCATTCATAAAAATTTTTGAACTCTTTCACACTTTCATAGCAAAAAACAAAACAAAATGTTTACTCTTTTCAATGTTGATTGTTTTTTCAGTTTTTGGAAATTTGAAGGGGGAGAAAAAACATCTAAGACAAAAAGAAAATTTTTAAACCACCAATGAAACTCTACAAATCGTCACAAATGTTTGTTCCAATTCCATATTTGATCTTAATCCTAGCGAAATCAAGTGAAGGGGTGGGGTGGGGTGGGGTGCGAGTATGGGTAGGTGGGGTTCACAGACTTTTTTGCTTCATGGACTGTTTTTTTTTCAACAACTTTAACATGAAATTCTGTCTGCGGGGGGGGGTATTCCACATACACTCCCCATAGGAAAATGAACGTCTTTTTTACCATCGCCCCTATTTCCACATTCAGAAAAGGGCAAATTGTGTTGGTGACATTTGGGCTAGTGGTTTTAATTGTGTATATATAGGCTACAACCCAAAATGTCTCCTGTCCAGGGGCCTTGTGCGCCCACGGAAAAACACACACCACACACAACCCACCACACAACACACGCACGCACGAAACCCCAAACGCACCACACCCACACACACACACACACACACACACAACACACCCCACACACGAGATTTCAAGTCAAAAGATCTTTCTATCTTTCTAGTGTTTTTTCTGCGTGGTTGTATATGTGTGCTTGGTGTGTGGTTTCTGTGTATGCTCTTTGGTATTGTTGTGTTGTGTGTGTGTGTAAGAGAGAGAGGAGAAGAGAGAGAGAGAGTGTGTATGTGTGTGTGTGTGTGTGGTGTTGTGTGTGTGTGTGTGTGTGTGTGTGTGTGAAAGAGAGAGAGACACGGGGAGAAAGGGACAAGTGGGGGACACACCACACACAACCCACACACACACACACACAACACACATGTTGAAAAACTCCTGTAAGTGCAACATTCCTGCAGGCCCTTTGGGGCCCCGCTTAAATTGCAACAGCTACTTCCATGTTATCCTGCAACCAGGGGCCATTGGGAGAGAAAATGAGGTGAGAGGAGGCAGCGGAGAAGAGAAACAACAGACAACGCTTTTACAAACACACTGAAAAAGGCAAACAGACAGGACGGACAGACTACGAGTAGACAGAGGGAAGGAAGCAAAAACATTTCTCCTGGTTAATGTGACGGGCCTAAAAAAAGATAACCTTTTTTTTATAATTCACAAAAGAAACAAAAAGAGCTACGTACTAATAAATATTGCGGGGGTGATTGGAACATCACAATGGTTCCACATCTGATGCTATAATTTGTAAAGATAATAACCCAAAAGGAAGAGAAAGAACCATAAACTGATGGAGGAAATAGGATTGGCAGATATATGGAGGGAAGACAACCGGACGTAGGAGATATACCTCGAAAACGAACTCCACGAAAAAAAGGGCCATAGACTTCTTTCTATTGCTGATTATTTTATATTTTACATGAAAAATCTGACATTGAACCAGTTATCGATCTGACCATTCGGGGTTACTTTATGCTTGAAATTTGGAAAAAAGTGAAAAATTCAAAGGATTCTGGAAATTTAATTGTATCTTATTAAAGGATAAGCAATATGTAACGAAATTAATAAGTTAAATTCTGGATTTAAAAAAAAATACCATTTGATCATCGCGATAAAAAATCAGCCCGTATTGTCGGGTTTAATAAAATCTGGCCAGTTTTCAAATTTTCAGTAAATTTTTTTTTTGGATTTTCTTTTGATAAAAATTCGGGGGAAAATCAATACTTACGCCACAATGAAAAAGAAAACAGCAACAGAAAAAGAGAACAAGATTTTAAAAAACGCATTGAAAGTCTGAAAATCTTGAAATAAAACGAAATTGAAAGAAAAAAATTGAAGAAAAAAAACCCAAAAACTAAAGCAATCAGGGAACAAAAAAAGGGAAAGGGGTATTATTAAATCAAAAGCGAATGGATTGCAGATGGGAAAAAAATCAAAAACTTTTTCAACCTTGAAAAGAAAACTATATAAAACAAATGACTAAACATGATAAAGGATAAATAATAAACGAACAAAAATATTTGAAGGAGGTTAAAAAAAATTTTACGAAAAATTTATCAAGAAAAAGATAACTGAAAAGTGTGAAATAAGAAAACTTTTAAAAAATATCCCCAGTTTTGAAAAATGGAAAAAAATATGGAAGGAGAAATCATAAAGGAAGCAAGCGAAAACTTTAAAAAATTTAAAAACAGGTAAAAGCCCCGGTACAGACGGCTTTTCGGCCGTCTTTAAATTCTTTTTTAAAACACTGGGCCCATGGGTTTTAAGATCGTAAAAGAACATACAAAGACGAGAATTTTCAAAAACACAGAAGCAGGGGCAAATTTTTGCCCCCCCCCCCCCCCCCCAAAAGGTGATAAACCCAAAAAATATATAAAAAAATTTGGGGTCCTATTTCCCTCCTAAATGTAATATCAAAATAGCTTCCTCATGTATTTCCCAAAAAAAATAAGAAAAAAGTTTTACCATCTTCATCAGTGAGGGTCAAACAGGGTTTTTTGGGAATAGATTTTGGGCGACATTAATTAATTTATGATTTGATTTTAATTATTTAAATGCGAAAAAAATTCCTGGACTGTTGCTTTTTATAGACTTTTAAAAAAAACCCCGACCACTCGACTGGGGTTTTATGTTGAACGTTTAAGGGCTTTGGGTTTTTGGGGAAAGTATATTTTCATGGATAAAACATTCTATAAGGATATCAAAACAGGTTTAAATTTTAAATGGCCAGGGCTCAGTGGTTTAAATAGAAAGGGATGCAGAAAAGGGAGACCCTATACTCCTTACTTTTTCATTATATGCGCGAAATTTTAGCCATAATGATAAAAAGGAGAAAAGAAGATAAAAGGTAAAAAATAAACGATGAGAACCAAAAAATCCCCCGTTTGCTGATGACACAATTGTAAAAGTGGGACAAAAAATTCTTTTGAACGTCTATTTATATCCTTTCCCCGTTTTGGGAAAAGTTTTAGGAATCTCATGAACAGCGAAAAAAAAGCAACAATTGGCTGGATGCATAAAAACCAAGAAAAAATACTGCCCTCATCTAAAAATCATATGGGAACCCTTTTTCAATTCAAAATACTCGGTGTTTGGTTTACTCAAGACTTGAAAAAATTGGATAACATGATTTTGAAAATAAATTTTCGGGAAATTAAAATATTATTCAAAAATTTTGGGCTCAAAGAAGTATCAAACCGTCGAAAGTTGCTGTTTCCCAAATCACTCATTCTGTCTAAGCTCATACACCTCGGAAAATTTTGTTTACCCAACCCACCGACCACTTAATTCAAAAACTTCAAAAGATGTTTTTAAATTTTTGTGGAAAGTAAACAAGAAGAATAAGCGGAAAACAAAAATTAAAACATAAAACAAGGTGGCTTAAATATAACCTGACATCAAAAAAAATATTAATGCTTTTAAACTTTTATGGATAAAAAAACTTAAAATACAAATCACAATGGAAAAGCATTTTTATGAAAATATATCCATTCAGCGAAAAAATTGAAAAAGGCCACATTTGGGACAGGGTACATGAGCCTAATTTTTTTGGAACACACCTTTATAGCCTATAGGGAAAATTTTTTTTGCGTGACACCACAAACATTTAAAAAGAACTTTTAGCGAACCCCGTTTTTTTTAACGCAAGGAAAAAAAGGAAAGAATTTTAATTTAAAAAAAAGAAAAATTTAAATTTAGAAAGGAAAGTATGCAAAAAACATTTTCTGAAGGAAAAGGACAAATTCATGAACTTTGAAGAATTTACCAAAGAGATTATACTATAAAATTTTGTCTCATACGTGGATGGGGTTTTTCCCCAATAAAGGTTCATAAAGAAAACTGGAATAAAACCTGATAATTAACAATGCAAACACAAAATTCAAACATCCGAGGCTTTTAAAATTATTATGAAAGAAAACAAAGGAGCTAAACGAACATGAAATTTTTTCTCAAAATGAGCGTAAACCAAACTTTGCTCTCAATGGCTACAAAAACTTAATTCTAATTTCTTGGAATAAGGGATTTACCCCGTCCCCAAAATTAAAAAATGTAAAAATTTAAATGGGGTTCAAATTAGAATTATTCACAAAAATTTTTGGGACAAATTTGTTTTAAACGCCATGGGGCCCACAAACACGACGAACTACATTCTGAATGAAGAAAGATTCAATCCAACACTTTTTAGATGTGCAATTACGTTCAAACTTTTTGGGAAAAAGGTTGAAAATTTATTTAACGAAAAAAAGCCCAAATCGTTTTCCCCTTAAAATAACACGCGATGTTGTTATCTTTGGAGTCGAAACATATCAAACAGAGACAAATTTTTGACTTTATTATTAAGGTTTGCTAAAACTTTTATTTACAAGTGTAAGATCGAAAGACGTAGGCCAAAAGCTTTTAGTTTTTCAGAGCCAGCTGAGCGCAGATTCAAAAACGAACTCTAAATGCTAAAGTCAAAAAATGATCAAACAGGTTTTTATGCTGAATGGGACAATTACATGCCGTATTTTTTACCAAATACTTTTTAAAAAAATCGATAACAACAACAAAATTCAATCTAACAGCATCTCCGTAATCCCCGTATCCATTTCTCAAGTTTTTTTGTTTGTTTTTTGTTTGTTGTTGTTGTTTTTTTTTGTTTGTTTTTTTTTTTTTTTTTTTTTTTGAAATTCTCATGATATTTGAATTGACATGTTTTTGAATGTAATTTGAAGCAAAAATACTTTTTTTTAATGTAATTGATATATTATCCGTATCTCTTGCTGTAATGTAAAAATGTAGTCAAATTGTATGATATATTCAGGGGAGTTAAAAAAAAAAGACTTTATAAACTTACAGAAATTATGCCAATGTACATTGGGCGTATTTGTAACTTATATTGTTTTTATTTTAAAAAGTGAGAAGAAAAAAAAAAAAAAAAAAAGTTGATAAAACCCAAAAAAAAAAAAAAAAAAAAAAAAGACAGACAGACGGACAACAACAACACAGACACAGAAAAACGGACGGCAGTGGACATCGATAGAGAATTACAGAGTTTTTTGTTTATTACTTGGTAAAAACAACATTCTTGCCAGCATCTGTTTGCTGTCTTCGCTTTAACTGCGTCACGCACGTGGCCCAAACGGGAAACTCACTCTGGACCCACTGCAGGTCTCCTCCTATTGTTTCACAAAAACCGTTTTTTGCTTTCCTGCCCGGAAAAAAAAAATGAATCTTTAAAACGAAAAACATAGATGTCGCTGGTATGTAAATGCTTTGTTTTAAAAAAAAATGTTTTAAATCAGAGCCAACCATAAGACCTAAACCCGTGATGAAATGAAAACGGGATTACTTACTTTTAAAAAAAAGCGTAAATGATTTCAGTATTACTGCAAATTTACATATCTCAAAAAAGTACATTAAATGTAATTGTAAATATCTTTTCACAAAATTGGCGTATTTGGACCCTGGGGTGCGGCGTGGGTGTAGTGTGTGTGTGTTGTGTGTGTGTTGTGTGTGTGTGTGTGTTGTGTGTGCGCGTGTGTGTGTGCTGCGTGCGTGTGTGGGGCGTGTTCATGTATGCGTGCGGTGTGCGGGTGCGTTTGGGTGTGTGTGTGTGTGTGTGTGTGAGTGTGCCGAGTAGTGATGGGAGAGGGGACTGGCAGGTAAAAAAAATAAAGAGAAAAGAGGGACCCAGACAGCACATTAATCCAAATCCGTTTGTCAAATTAAACCCAAAATGCAATGGCCCTTCATTAAATCTTTCCCCCCATCTTTTTTTGTTAAATTCCATTCCCAGATGGGTTAGGCAATTTTGCAGACAAGACAGACAACCCATAAAAAAATGGGATGCGAATATAGCCTCCTTTTCAGAAATAAAAAAAAAATTATTTTGCGCCCAGGTACTGCATCGTAATCCTGCCTAGTTTTCCCGATTAATCTGTTCAATCACAGCTAAAAGTAGCCTATGTGCCACTGAGGAAAGTAACAAAAATCTTAAATTTTCGGGGGAGGAAAAACAAGCGAGAGAAAAAAAATATTTGTCGTTACTCTTCGAA
>JAMYXO010006013.1:0-14413 GCA_033310375.1 Conus canariensis | reverse complement strand
GTTGGACCCAAGGATGGTTTTGGCTAATCTTTAAAGAAATAAAACCGTTAAAAACCTTAAAAAACTGTTATAAGGTTTCAAAGACATTTTTTTCCTCTGTTTTCATCAAATGGCCTTGTGAATTGCACATACTCAAACCCTAGAGGGACATTCCCCCGAGTAACATAGGGTCATTGGACAGTTTCTCGACAGTTATTTATGCCCCGTTAAAAACCGTTAACAACACGACCCCCCAAAAAACGATCAAAAAATACATTTTTTTCTGTTTGGGGGGCAAAGGGAGTCCTGGTCGCCACCAAACTTGGCATGAGTCTAGAAGGACTTTCTGGAATAACATTGGGCCCTTCGATATTTTTTTTGGGACCGTTTTTTATCCCCTTTTAAAAAAGCTTTTAATTTTAAATTTTTGGACCTTTCTTGTTTGAAATTTGTTAAGGTGTATTTTTTAAATGTGAAAAATTTGATATCAACTTACACGAACCGAAACTTAAAATGAGTTAAAAACCGTTTTAATAAATTTAGCCTTTTCTTGATGAAATTGGGTTACAAGGGTTTTTAAACCCCCTGAAAAAATTTATATAAAATTTTACACGAACGGAAATTAAAAAAATTGACGTTAAAAACCGTTATTATATAAATTTAGACCGTTCTTAGATATTCGGATACAGATCATTTTTTTACCGTAAACAATGATATACAATTTACACAACGGAAACTTAAAAATTGCCCCGTTAAAAACCGTTATTATAAAATTTAGACCTTCTTGATGAAATTGGGTTTTCAGATGCAGTTTTACACGCTGAACAATGATATAAAATTTACACGAAGGGGAAACTTAAAAATTGACCGTTAAAACCGTTTTATATAAATTTTTAGTCCGTTCTTGATAAATTCGGTTTTAACAATGCAGTTTTACACCTGAACAATAATACAATTACACAAAGGGAAATTTAAAAAAATTGCCTTTAAAAAACCCTTTATTAATAATTTAGCCTTCTTGATAAAAATTCGGGTTAAGATGCATTTTTACACGCTGAAAATGATATCAATTACACGAAGGGAAACTTAAAAATTGCCCCTTAAAAACCGTTTTTATATAAATTTAGCCTTTTTTTGATGAAATTGGGTATACAGATGCAGTTTTACACGTGAAAAAATTGATATTAAATTACCGAAGGGAAATTTTAAAAATTGACCGTTAAAAAACCCGTTTTTAATAAATTTAGACCGTTCTTGATGAAATTCCCCTTTTTATACAGATGAGTTTTCACGCTGAACAATGATATACAACTTACACAAAGGGAAACTTAAAATTTTGAGCGTTAAAAACGTTAGATCCGTTATTTTCTAAATTTAGCCCTTTCTTGATAAAATTTTGGTATACAGTCCCGTTTTACCCCCTGATCAATGTGAAAAAATATAAACAGAAACTTAAAATTGCCCTTTAAAAAAAACCGTTTAATTTCAAAATTTAGAGATGGTATCACCGTTAAAAAGCCGTTATTTTCTAAATTAGCCCTTTCTTTGATGAAATTTGGAACGGGTGTAGTTTTCAATGCTGAAAAATGATATAAACTTCCACAAAACCGAAATTTAAAATTGACGAAAAAAAATGGGAGCTGACTTCCTGGGAGGAAACTCTGTACAATCGTTGCCGGGCCCAAGAATGTGATGAGGCAGTCCTTTATCACAAGAACTCCTAAACTCCATTGAATTTTGGACTTCCCCACAGAACTGTTCTGAAACTGGAGTCCTTTTATCATTCTCCCTCACTGGACCCGCCAAAGGTGATCAATGGCACCCGAGTGTTCACCAGACTGACAGGAACGTTTAGAAGCGAAAATATCATGTGGCCCCCAAAAAGGTTAACCGGGCTGCCCCCCGAATTCCTCGGGAAAACCCAGGCTCACCCCTATTCCAGTCGGGACGGTTCTTTTCCCCATAAACCAGCTTTCGCTCTGACAACATCAAGACCCGGGGCCGACATTTTACCCCTTGGGGCAGCCCCTGACCGTTCCGTGTTTTACACAGGAATGTTTACTTGCAGCATCACGAACTGGAAAAACGCAAAAAACATGACTATACTTGGCCAAAACGGGAGACCAAAAATTTTTGTTACCCAGAGGCCTCCAATAGAATGATCATCGGAAAAAATAAATTTTTTTCACAGGTTTCATTTTTGGGATTTGGGTTTTAACGCCATGCCCAAATCAAGGATAAATTTTTTTGGCTGGTCTTAATTAGCCTGAACCAGCGGGGCCGGGGGTGGACATCGGGTGAATATGGTCTTTTTTAGCTGGAAACATTCCCACGTTAAACTTTCCAAGCCACCCGGGATTCGAAACCATGCCCTTTGGATCATGAGTCCGCGCCTTTCCACTAGGTTATGGGGGCCCCTACAGATTTTGTCATTTTGGGCACTTCAATAAGGAATTGAGAATGATCGGTAAGTTCACAAAGTACGGCATCCCCCTATGGATTGTATCATGGAAAAAAAAATTGTGAGGGAAAAAGATTGAGAGGGGAAAAAGGGAGTGGGCGTCTGAAGAAATTGGGTGGAAAAATAGATATAGGAGGTGGGGGGTTGGTTTCAGCATGGGGAAAAACGAAACAAACCCAAGCTGAATTTTTTGTATTGTTTTTAAGTGGGGAAGGAGGGGTGGGCCCGAAAATTATTTTCGATATACCCGAGCGAAGCCCGGGGACACGCTTTTATCTAATTATAAAGGGCAAAAATTTTTGTGTGTTGTGTGTGTGGTTGTGTGTTGTGGTGTGGTGTGTGTGGGGTTTTACGTAAGACTCAAAAAGGCTAAACCGATTGTCATAAATTTGGCAGGTACGTTTTTGTCCCCCGAGGAGGGGTTTTGGGGCTAATCTCTAAAAAATAAAACCGTTTAAAACCTTTTAAAAACTTTTATAAAACGGTTTCAAAACATCTTTTTTCTGCTTTTTTTCAAATAGCCTTTTTGTGACATTGCACAGGTACAGGACTATTCCTAAAATTAAAAAACCCGTTTTTTTGGGCATTAAAAAAAATTTTTTAAAAACATTAAAAACCGTTTAAAAACACCAAAACCCTTATAAAAAAAACGTTTAAAACCAATCTTCTAAAATTTTAGCAGTTGTCTGTTGTGACCCGGGTTTTTTTTGGGGCTAATCTTTAAAAAAAATAAAACCCTTTTAAAAACCTTTTTAAAAACTGTTATAACGGTTCAAGACACTTTTTCCTCTGCTTTTTCATCAAATGGCCGTTGTGGAATTGCACAGGTACACGAACCTAGAGGACACCCCCCGGTAACATAGGGTCATTGGCTTTTACGACATTATTTATGACCGTTAAAAACCGTTACAACACGTACCCCTAAAAACGAAAAAAAATACAATCTTTCTGATGTTGGCGGCAAAGGGAGTCCTCGAAACGCCACCAAAAATTGCATGATCTAGAAGGACATACTGTGAAAACTTGGGTCATTCGAAGTTTTTATGACCTTATTTTCACCGTTAAAAAACGTTATTTTTTAAAAATTTTTGACCCTTTTTTGATGAAATTTGTATAAGGGGGTAGTTTTAATGCTTTCAATGATATACAACTTAACAACCCAAACTTAAATTTTACCGTTAAAAACCTTATTATATAAATTTAGACCGTTTTTTGATGAAATTCCTAACAATGGTTTTTCCGCTGAAAAATGATATACAACTTACACAACGGAAACTTAAAAATTGACCCTTAAAAAACCGTTTTTTATAAATTTAGACCCTTCCTATGAATTCGGTTTCAGATGCAGTTTTACACGCTGAACAATGATATCAACTTACAGAACGGGGAAACTTTAAAAAAAGCGTTAAAAAAAGTTAAAATCCCTTTTTTTCTAAATTTAGACCTTTCTTGAGGGAAAATTTTGGGATACAGGTGCAGTTTTAACCTGATCAATGTAACAACTAATTGAAAAGAAAATTAAAAATTGACCTTTTAAAAAAACGTTAATTTCTAATTTAGAATGGTAAGTTAAAGGGGTTTTTCAAAATACTCTTTGATTTGAATACCGTGATTTTTGCTGAACAAGGCCTTTTCAACCCAAATTTTATTGGGGGGCAGATTTTTTTCCGTGTTTTTCAATGGAATGTTCTACGTTGCAACATCACCCAACTGGAAACGCAGAAAAAAGACTATACTTGCGCAAACAGGGGAGACCAAAATGTTGTAACCCAAAAGGCCCCCCAATAACATAAAAACATCGTGAAAAGCAAACTTTTCACAGAGTTGTCATGTTTGAGTTGGGTTTTTAAAGTCCGTGCCAAAAAACAAGGATATGCAGAGGCTGGGCCGTACATTAACTGACCCTGGGGGCCAGGGGGCTCGGGGTGAACTAGGTATTTTTCTGGGGAAACTTCCAATAAAAAATTTCCAAGACCAAAACCGGGATTTGAAACCCACCCTTTGGGTCATGAGTCCACGCCCTTTTCCACTTTGGTTATGGCGGGCCCCAAAAGAGTTTCATTTTGGAGCACTTCAATCGAGAAATTTAGAATGCCCTCGGTAAGTTCATTAAGTACTGGGATCCCCCTATCACTGTGTATCGTATTACGAAAAAAAAAATTTTGAGGGAAATTGATTTAGAGGCAAGAAGGGTCATAGAGCAGGGGGAGGACAGTACCCCAGTACAGGAGACGTAGGATCTGAATGAGGAATTTCTGGGATGTGAAGCTTGGGCAGAGAGAAATATCGTCACCAACCAGGGGGTTTTCCCCTACAAACCCCTTTCCTTTACATTAGTTCAACGCCAATCAATGTGGAAAAATTTCAGTGATAAAAACACAAGTCGTCCGAAGTATGTCCACAAGGGCACAGACCCAAGCCCTCTTTCCAACTCCAAGCCACCAGGCAGTAAAGGAACGCTCAACAACCTCCGTCATTGATGAATCCAAATTCCCAGAAGCCGCTACGTTGGAAAAGCTCGAGGCGACCTGGAGATCCTGGGTTTTTGCCCTGCATGAGCGCCACCCCATGGTGCGAGGGCCCGCTGCCATTTGGAGAAAAAGGCAAGGGTTACTTCATCCACACAACCGCGCAAAGAGCACAAGGGTCTCCCCCAAAAAAGCCCCTTACCGCCATCTTTACCTATTCTCAAGACCCTACAGCACAGAGTGAAGTACGTGGAAGTCCCCGACACTTCACATTGATGTCCACTCAGAATATGTGGAAGAAACGAAAAGGGGCACTGCAATCCGGCGATTGTACAGTATAGTCCTCGCCAGGGGGAGTGCTCTTCTTTAGGTTTTTTACTCAACGTTATGAAAGGATCCCGTTCGTACGGGAGCTAAGATTGTCAACGGCTATGTCCCCCAAATTTTTTTCGAGATGTTTCAATGCTCTTGGACTCCCAGTGATGACCCCTTCTACAACCTTTCCCGGGGAAGCCTCCACTCTCAAAACCCCCATGCTGCTGCCTTGTATTATCCTGGTGGCTTTCAACCCCAGTAACCCGGGAAACCGTGGAACCTCTTCAGAACCATCTTGCGAAGATTTCCTCTTCCAAGTCGAAGAGAAGCTATTATGAAGCCATACACAGATGCCATCTCAACCAAGCTCTACTGTGATTCAGGACAAACTCTTCCTTCTTGGAGGAAGCTACAGAGGGTATGGATGCCAACAGCCCCAAACAACAAACTGTGCCGAAATACTACCGCGAGCCCAATTACGACACTACTGCACCCCGGGCAGCAGCTGATGACCAGTGAAAAAGTGAAGCGACCAGAGAGACTGTACGACAGCTTTATGACCAGGGTTTGAGCAAGCAGGACCCCCACAGCAAGCAGCAAACATAAGTTCCTTGATGCTCCATGAGGGACAGGAAAGACCATCCCGAATCTTATCCTGAACAGGATCCGTCCACAGGAAAATAGTCTGCCACTGCTTCCAGTTCTTGCCCCCTACTCTTTTGCCGGGTGGGCGGACAGTAAATAGCAATTTTTAAGGGCCCTCTGGGTGCCGACAAGCAAGAAACGCCAACCCCGCTCTGTCAAGCGTGGGTCAAGTTGGGCCCAAAATCATCAAGAGGCTGAAAAACCGTCATAATTGATGAAGCTCCCATGACCCCCAAAGCTGTCTACGAGGCCTGGACTCACGCTGCAGGAATACCCAAGGACAGGCCAAGGGAGGCATCCCAACGCTGTTCTGTGGGGACTTCAGGCGATCCCCCCTTTTTGTCCTCCCAAAGGCACCCGAGCCCAAAATTGTCAAGCCTGTCTGATAGCCAGGAGGATTGATAGAAGCGTTACCCCATCTTTTGCTCACTGTGAGACTCAGACTGGTTTCGGAAAGGGCCCTAATTCCTCCCCGAACGAGACTGTCAAAAGGTGAACAGAAAAAACGTAGCTGACTTCCCTGGAAGGAAACTGTACAGATCTGTTGACACGGCCAAGAAATGATATAGGCAGTCCTTTATCCACAAAACTCCTGAACTCCTTGAGATTTCTGGACTTCCCCCCACATGAACTTTGCTGAAATCTGGGGTCCCTATTATCATTCTCCCTCATGGGGCCGCCAAAGGTGATAAATGGCACCCCATTTTTCTTACCAGATGCACAGGAAACGTTGAGAAGCGAAAAATATGTGGCCCCCCACAAAGGTTTAACCGGTGCTGCTCCCCAAATTCCTCGGGGCCCCTGGACTACCCCTGCCCTTCCATTTTTGAGGGTTCAGTTTCCCCTGAAACCAGCTTTCGCTCGACAATCATCAAAGCCAGGGTTTCCCACATTTTCATCCCTTGGGAGACCTGACCCTTTCCCGGGTTTTTCACATGGAATGTTCTAGTTGCGCATCACGAACTGGAAACGCAGAAACACTACTATGCTTGCGCCCAAAAGGGACCAGAAATGTTACCCGGGCTCTCAATAAAGAACATATACATCGGAAAATGAGTCTTTTCACGATTGTCATGTTTGAGTTGGATTTAACGTCCGTCCAAAATCAAGGATATGCAGACGGGGGTTTCCGTCACATTAGCTGACACCTGCGGGGCCAGGGTGGACACCCCTGAATACGGCTTTTTATTTTGGAAAACTTTCCACTAAAATTTTTCCAAGACCAAGGGGATTCGAAACCACGAACCTTTGGATCATTGCCCAACGCCTTACCACTAGGTTATGGGGCCCCCTACAGATTGTCTTTTGGACATTTCAATCGAGGAAGGGAATCATCGGAAATTTACAAAGAAAAGGCACCCCTCTTGGATTTGTGTATCATGGAAAAAAATTCGTGGGGGGAAACAGTTTGAGAGGCAAGAAGGGATGGGGTCGAAGAAATTGGGGTTTGAAGTAATAGGAAAAGGTGGGGCAATTGGTTGGGCATGGGAAAAACGAAAAAAACCCCCAAATGAATTTTATTTTATTTTTTTTAAGTGGTGAGAGAGAGGGGTGGCCAGAAAATTATTGTACAGATAACCCGAGCGAAAACCCGGGGACACCCGGTAGTATTAAAAATATAAATGGCAAATTCTTTGGGGTGGTTTTTGTGTGTGTGTTGTTGTACCTATGACTCAAAAACGGGTCAACCGATTGTCATGAAATTGGCAGGTACGTCTGTTGTCACCCGAGGATGGGTTTTGGGGGTAATCCTTAAAAAAATAAAACGTTAAAAAACCGTTTTAAAAAAACGTTATAACGGGGGTTTTAAAGACATCTTTTTCCCTGTTTTTTTCAATACCGTTGTGACATTGCACAGGTACAGGACATTCTCAAAATTAAACCGTTATTTGGGAGTTAAAAACGTTATTTAAAACAGTTTTAAAAAACCCTTTAAAAACACCAAACCCTATAAAAAAACTGTTTAAAACCCAATTTCTTGAAAATTTTGAGGGTTTTCTGTTGTGACCGGGAGGTTTTGGGCTAATCTTTTAAAGAAATAAAACTTAAAAACCGTTAAAAACTTTATAAAAGGGTTTTAAAGAAATCTTTTTCCTCTGCTTTTTAAATGGCCGTTTTGACATTGCACAGGAAAACGAACCCCAGAGGGGACATCTCCCCGAGTAACATGGGTCTTGGACAGTTTCTACACAGTTATTTATGCCGTTTTAAAAACCGTTAACAAAAGTACCCCCCCTAAAAAACGACAAAATACAAACTTTTCTGATGTTGGCGCAAAAGGGAGTCCTCGAAACGCCACCAAACTTGGCATGAGTTAAAGGACATAAATGTGAAAACATTGGGTCATTTGATAGTTTTTATGACCTTATTTATCACCGTTAAAAAACGTTATTTTCTAATTTAGACCTTTCTTGATGAAATTTGGTATACAGGTGTAGTTTTAAATGCTGAACAATGATATACAACTTACACGAACCGAAACTTAAAATTGACCGTTAAAAACCGTTATTATATAAATTTAGACCGTTCTTGATGAAATTCGGTATACAATGCAGTTTTAACACGCTGAACAATGATATACAATTTACACGAATGGAAACTTAAAAATTGACCGTTTAAAAACCGTTATTATATAAATTTAGAGCGTTCCTGATGAAAAATTTGGTATACAGATGCAGTTTTACATGCTGAACAATGATAAAACTTACACGAACGGAAACTTAAAATTGAGCGTTAAAAAACCGTTAAAGATCCGTTATTTTTTAAATTTAGACCTTTCTTGATAAAATTTGGTATACAGCTGCAGTTTTACACGCTGATCAATGATAGAAAAACCTAATTGAACAGAAACTTAAAATTGCCGTTAAAAACCTTAATTTCTAAATTTAGAGATGGTATAAACCTTTTAAAAAGCGTTTTTTTTTTAAAATTTTTAGACCTTTCTTTGATGAAATTTGGTATACGGGGTGTGTTTTCAATGTTTGAACAATGATATACAACTTAACGAACCGAAACTTAAAATTGACCTTTTTAAAAAATCGTAGCTGATTCCCCGGAGAGGAAATCTGTACAGATCTGTTAAAAGGGCCAAAAATGGTGATGGGCAGTCCTTATCCACAAAAACTCCTAAAACTCCTTTGAGATTTCTGGATTTCCACCACATAAAACTGTTGCTGAAATCGGAGTCCCTATTATCATTTCCGCTCATGGACCCGCCAAAGGCACCCGAGTGTTTTCACCAGAACGACAGGAACGTCGGGGCGAAAATATCATGGGGGCCCCCACAAAGGTGAACCGGTGCTCTCCCCAGAATTCCTCTGGAACCAGGACTCCCCCCTGCCATTCCTTCCGAGGGGTTTCATTTTCCCATGAAACCAGCTTTCGCCTGACAATCACAAGACCCAGGGTCCGACATTTTCATCCCTTGGGCAGAAAATGACCGTTCCGTGTTTTACACTGGAAAGTTCTTTCGTTTGGGGCCCCAAACTGGAACGCAGAAACACCTACTGCTTGCGCCAACAGGGGGGCCAGAAATGTTACCCAAGGCTCTCCAATAGAGGATACTTAAACTCTTAAAATGCAGTCTTTTCACAAGTTGTATGTTTGAGTTGGATTTTAACGTCCGTGCCAAAATCAAGGGTAGCGACGGCTGGTCCCTCACATTAGACGACACCTGCGGGGCCAGGTGGACATCGGGGTGAATACGGTCCCTTTTTACTGGAAACATTCCCCATTAAAATTTCCCAAGACCAACCCGGGGTTCGAAACCACGACCTTTTTTGGGTCATATCCAGCGCCTTATCCACTAGGGTTTGGTGGCCCCAAAAGATTTGTCGTTTTGGGCATTCAATCGGGAATTGAGAATGCACGGGAAGGTTTCCACAAAGACACATCCCTCTATGGACTGTGTATCTAGGGAAAAAAATTCGTGAGGGAAAAAGATTGAGGGGGCAAGAAGGGATGGGCGTCGAAGAAATTGGGTGAAGTAGTGGGGGGAGGTGGGGGGAATTGGGTTTGGATGGGAAAAAAAAGAAAAAAAAACCCAAAATGAATTTTTTTGTATTGTCTTTTAAGTGGTGAGAGAGAGGGGGGGCCAGAAAATTTTGTACAGATATACCCGAGCGAAGCCCCGGGTACACCGTAGTGCTAATAAAACGAAGAGTAAAGTATGCAAAATAATGCATTTCAAAATAAAGAAAATGAAATTTTTGACAAAATGTGTGTTCAGGAAAGTTACAAAAGCATTTGAGAACTCAAAAAGTCCCCCTTTTTAGTCAGCATGAGAAGCAACGCATGAAAACGGGAACGGAAAGTGACACAGTTCAAAAAACAGGGGAAAAAAAAAAGAGTGGGAGAAAGACAAAGAGAATAAGGGAAGTGGCGGGAAAAGGGGAGGGTAAGAAGATCACAAACAAAAAGCGACGGTGTGGGGGGGTGGAGATGGAGGTGGAAGTGGGGGTGGGGTGGGGGAAGGAGAACGAAAACACAGAGGGGCCAGGGGGGGAAGGAAAATGAAAATGGAGAGGCGGGTAGCGGGGAACAATGGTCACACACACACACACAACACACACACAACACACACACACACACACACACACACAACACACATACACACTTGCCCGTGTGTCAAAATACACAAGTCCAAAAACGCACGTGGCAATTCTCAGAAGCGCGCCAGCCAGCACTTAT
The DNA here is from genome assembly GCA_033310375.1 of Conus canariensis. Classification (NCBI taxonomy): domain Eukaryota; kingdom Metazoa; phylum Mollusca; class Gastropoda; order Neogastropoda; family Conidae; genus Conus; species Conus canariensis. The sequence goes on along the minus strand of JAMYXO010006013.1, from coordinate 3,856 downwards.
TCCTCTCGTCCCTTGCCACACCCACCCCCGTCATCCACGGTAACATACTGACATACGCACACCGCACGCACACGATCAAAAGCGCGGGGAAAAAGAGACACGTAAGCGAGTCCACGTGAAAACAAAACCATACACACATGCACTCATGCAAAACCCCGGCCGAGTTTTTGGGTGTGCAGAAGCATGTAAACCACACACACACACACACACACACGCCTCCATTTAAACGCTGCAATCAAATAAAAAACCAGGACAAAAAACAACAACAGCAACAAAAAAAAACAAAAAAAACAACAACAACAACAACAACATCCCGTAGCAAAGAGGTGATTGCCACCTCCATTCAAGCCTGCTTCAGAAAAAAAACCAAGATCAGAGGAACCCGTGGCAACGCGGTGATTTTGCTAGCTCTCAGTAACCCTCTGATACCCAAAAAGAGGTATTACCCGGGGCAACCGGTAATTTGTTTAGTTTCAGTCAACCCTCTAATTAGAATACCCAGAAAGAGGTGATTACCCTGGAAAAACGGGGTTTAATTTTGCTAGCTCCAGTCAACGCTCTAATTAAATAGCCAAAAGGGGAATTACCCTGGCAACGAGGTAATTTTGACAGCCTTCATTTCTTTTTGTTTTTGTTTTTTTTTTGGGCGTAACGCAGGCTGATACTCCTGCGGAACTCCCTGTATAACAGGGCAGGATTAATCCCATCATCCAACAAAGGGAGAGGATTTTGTGTGTATGACCGTTTGTTTTTTTTTTTATCCCCCATGAGGGCAGCCTACCCATTTTTCGGCGAAGGTGCTGCTATGTAAAAATTGTCATCCAACCAAGGGCCAAATGGCCTTCTTTTCCGAAAGTTGGGGTGGGATTTTAGTGTGTGCAAATGTTATGATAGAAATACTGACCAAATGGGGTGATTCTCTATGCAGTGTGGCGTTCTCCAACCTTGTGATCACAAACAATGTTAACCAGAGGGGGGAATCACGTGGCATTGAGTTAGTCTTACTAGTCTTCGATTAAACCTGTAAAAAGAACACCCAAAGTTCCATACAGAAAGGTTTGGACAATAGATTGTTTTGTTTCATTTTTTAAGCAAAATGAAACGCACATGCACATTCACCAAAAAAGCAAACCGCGCGTGACTATATAACCCTCAAAATAGGTTGATCGATTTTCAAAAGCCTTTGTTTTAAGCCAGTAGAAAATATACAAACCATAAAAAAAGGGTTTTGACTTTACAGATGCTTTTTTTTTTTTTCCCAAACGGAAAATAAAATAAACCCCAGGTTCCGTTTGTAATGTTTCTGTTTGAACCCCCAGACTTAAGTAACTTCATTAAACCCATCTTGACAACATCCAAATAAAAAAACCCCTAATACCCGATTTAAACAACAGAGGGTAATAGGGAAAGGAAGTATGCAGTACAGCATTTTTGAGAGAGAGAGAGAAGGGAGAGAGGGGAGAGAGAGAGAAAGAGAGAAAAGAGAGAGAGAAGTTGCTCACACCCCGCCGACGCCCGTATCAGGGCTGTCAAAATCGTTTAAATCAAATTCAAAGTAGATTTGACACACACACACACACACACACAAACAACAACACACACACCAAACACACAACCCCAAAAAACACACACACACCCCACACACCACACACACACACACCCACAACACACACACAAGGGGCGACGCCGCCCCACACAATACAAAGCAGCACGCACGCCGAAGCACAAACGCGCGGGGAAAAAAGCAAAAGCAACCATTATCTTTCGAAAAGGCTTTCGATTATACATTAAAAATCCTCATCCGGGATCGATTGCCTTTAGCAACGTTTGGGGGGGGGGTGGGGAAGTCAAAAATGGATTGGGGTAGGGCCTGTGCATCAATATTCCAGGGGAAGGAAAAAAACCAACAAGACATCCGTTCCCCACTAACCTATTAAAACCGCTTCAAACAGAGTTAGTGATTTCATCTAAGGGGAAATACCATTGATCAAGCTTGACAAGCTTTTCCCTCCTATCCACTTTGCTGATTTTCAAACAAACCTTTGAAAGCTTGTTCTGCCTCTCTTCATTCATTGTTACGTACATTTACATTGCGGAAGCCAGGGTTTTTTTTTTAATTTACCTCCGGGGGATCATTCCTCACACTAGCCCAACGAAATTTCAAAAACCCACCTGACAAAATGTAAAGTAACGAAAAGGATGGGTCGGTAATGTTGATTGGTCCTGGCGATTCTTTAATGTTTTCAAATTATCTGTCCGTCATGGAAGAGTGTTTTTGGTCTGTGAACTGTACTATTCATTGCCCCTTCCAACTCCCCCTGACGTAAATCCCTTCCGGTTTTCCCCCCCGCAGAAAGGCATTCTTTCCATAAAGCAGACGCGTGTTTGTTTTGTTGTTGTTTTTTGTTTGTTTTTTTAATTTCTTTTTTAAAATCCATAAAAAAAATTGTAATTATAATGTAAAAAATTGGGGTATTTTTCCCTATCATATCATTTTGCTATGAAGTGCAGTTCAGCCATCCCTTCTTTTTTTTGTGTTTGGGTGAAGCTTATTTGCCCTCGTTTGTTAACATCACGGAAAACACGAGCTTAACAATCGGGGCTGTCAGATACGCTGTTCCTAAAAAGGAAAACATATAAAGCATCTTTTTAAAAAAGAGAACAAAAGTTTTTTCGGGGAAAAAAAAGGATAAAATCTTTATAGTACATAATAAAAAACATGTCCTATGACTTATAATTTTCGAACATTTGATTCTGGATTTAATCAGAAAAAAAAGTGACCGATGAGGAAGTCTTGGAGCTGACTTTTTCGTCAACACTATTTGACAATAACCTGTTCATACAGTCCCCATTTGCTGCAAAGACTTAAAGACTCATTAGCGTTTTGTGGACACGGGTTATTATACCACTTTTCCCAATGCAACCAGTCATTTCTCCCAAAGCGGCATTCCTTTCTCCAAGTTTTTTAAAGCGGGGAATAAAGAATCATCCCAGCTCAATGAAAACTTGAATATTGGAGTCACGCTAAAGCCCCCCCCAAATCCAATCAGCATCCAATTTAGATTGATGTCTTTCATATCAGATTTGGAATTTGGAAGGATAGTGCGAACGTGATTTAATGTTTGTTGTTGTTTTTTTTTTTTCTTAAAAAAAGAAACAGATTCTGTCATGGAGGTCGGTTTGGGCAGGGAGATCAATACGAATCACCGATAAAATGACTTACATACCTGACCTTTTTACCTGATAATGTCGTTGTGTGCGTCTTTGTCTGTGGATCAGGGCACGGCTGAACAGCCCGGTCGTGGAGTCAGATCTTTTCTTTCTTCCTTGACGACCAACATATTTTGCTGTGGTTTTGTCGTATTTGGGGAGATTGCCGAAGTTTTCCTGTTTTAGGGTTAAAAAAAAAAAAAAAAAAGCAGGGGGGAGGGGGGGGATTTTGGAATATTAGGAGGGGTAAGGGGGGGGGGGTTGGGGGGGGGGGAAGGGGGTGGGGGGTGGTTGTTTCGGTTCTAAAGATGGGAACAGCCGGACTTGAAGCAGTCCAGTGACCCGCTGTCACACCTCCTGAGGAAAATTTTTCCCTTGTGGTATGGGCCTCGGAAAGAAGTTACTGCCTTATATCCCAGGGTGAGAGGCCACTGATGAATGAGAAGGAATGTGGGAACGTCAATGCATTTCTGCGTTCCCTAACATTGACCCAAATTCCCCCCGCTGTTTTCCCTGGAAGTGATGGCTTCCTCATAAAAGGGCGCCCGATGTTTTGTCATCACACCAGTCTAAATTCCCGTGAGACGCTATCCCAATTTCCGGCGTCTATGATACGACGGGCCTTGGACGCTTTTTCGGGCATCCG
>JAMYXO010006012.1:12500-14416 GCA_033310375.1 Conus canariensis | reverse complement strand
AGTAGGTAAGAGGAAGGCATGGGTGTGTCTCTTGTTAACCGGTGTCTATCCATACGTAAATCTTGATATACGTGACGGTCATTGTTCATCTACAGACGTTCGGACATGGTTTGAGCAGATTATTTATTACAAAGTTAGGATACAGTCTCATATAGGGATGCCCCTCGGAACTCTCGTCCCAGAAAATAGCAATCACACGGGTCCACCGACATAGGCCTGATGCAGTATTTTTACAGTGTCAGGATCAGGATCATCATCATCATCGTCGTTGTCGTAGTCGGTCATCGTCATTGTGATCATTGTGATCGTCGTCGTCGGCTGAGGAGACATCTGGCTTTCAGTGCAAGAAACCAAGTACAGTGAGGTATGTCAAGGACTGGGCTTACCGTGTTACACCACCATCACCATCACAACGTCTGTTACACACATCACAACCACCGTCACATCTAGTACCCTTGTTTGCAGTAAGGAGTAGGCACTGGTAATTGATTGCGTTCCTATTTCACCATTTATACACCTTATTGCACAAAAACATGATACATTTTGCACTCGAACATGACGACGATGTGCTCAACGGTGGACATAATTATCTGGGCTGTCAGCACTAAATTTAACTAACAATACTGAGGTTGATTTCAGTACCGTACGTAGGTACAGATTGCCATCCAGAGTGACGTTCTGTACCGGGCAGACATGTTATATTTGCAACGTTGGGATCACATGTCACTTACAGATGTGTGTGCGTTGTATAGACAATACTATGTACGGGTTTTGTGTTTGCTCGTGTTCGTGGAAGGTTGTTTGGTGAGAGACAAGATTATGACTGCCAACCATGACTTTGTGTTTCCATTTTAAGCTTCCAAGTTCTATCTGACGATAAATTAGTTTTGTTATGTACTAGAAGTACGTTGAACGTGACGACAAATCACGTTTGAAGCATGCATAATTATATTTTAAAATAAAAACATTATCATTTCGAGGATGTTTCAATGCGACATTTGTGTGAATTTTGTCCTATACGTATACTCTTTGGCTCGAGAATCTGAAGTTCTAACTGTCTCAGTGTTAAACAGTAAACAAGTTGGGTATGTTTTGCTCCCATAAGAAAACCTAACACAGAGTAATTGTATTCAAGACCGGCACAGCCTTTTAAACTTGAATAAAGTCAGACAAATACATAGACGAACAATCTAATAGTGGGGGAAAAAACAAGCGCAGGCCAACAACTGAACTATCTTCATAGTAATGACTCGGCAAGATTTGGACTTAAGGAGGGGGGCGGGGGGGGGGGGGGGGGGGGGCGGAAATTTGAAGATGGGAGAGACTGGGAACATGAAATTCAGAAAATATGTCACAGATATGAAAACTCTTCACTAGCTGCATAAGGGAACCATCGCAATCCCTTTTGAAGGCAGATATATTTGTATTGCCTGCTCCGAGGCCTTTCGTCCGCTGGGTCGGACTCATCAGGGAGACACGGCTGGTTGTGTCTGCGCTCCTGGTGTCAAATAGAGACACACACCACAGTCTATAATACTGTGGTGTTCTCACCACCAAGGGTGCAAAAACGAATCCAATAGCACCCCCAAAGCAGCCAGCGAAGAGTAGTAAATGAAACTAAACGAAAGTGTGGGGAGGAAAAAAGTTGCTGAAAAACTAGAGACATTATGCAAATAGTATAAAATGTGAGGGACAATTTTTGAGCCTACGCCTGAGGATCCACCCAAAGATGCAAGGGAGATCAAAAGACAAAACACACAGACGGACAGAAACAAATACAAATAACCTCAATTTAATCAAAACAAAATCAGAAATGAAATGAGGCAGGGAACAGTAAACGATAAACAGTAAACAAGTTGGGTATGTTTTGCTCCCATAAGAAAACCTAACACAGAGTAACTTGTATTCAAGACCGG
>JAMYXO010006012.1:5000-7500 GCA_033310375.1 Conus canariensis | reverse complement strand
CATCCTAAATAATTTCAGCGATGTTCTTTCTGAAAATTCCTGCATCATGTCATTGTATAAATCAACAATAACAAAGGGCAAGATAATTACTTGAGGAACCCTGACAAAATGGCTCTGGTGTTGCCTCCTACCCATCAGCAGGGACGTTTTGTGTTCTGTTGGCTAAAGAGGTGCTAGTTCAGGTTAGTCTTACGCCTGTTTCCAATTTGGTCTTAAAGAATATACTGCCGTGGTGTACTTTGTCAACAGGATTAGAGAAATAAGCAAACTTTCGTCAGTTACACTTTTGATTTCAAGTCAGTTTACAGTATCATTTGAAATAATTTTTACGAAAGATCCAAAAGCTTATCGTTTTCTCTAAGTCAAAGCCGAGAGACATTAGATACACTGACACTTTTAAGATGATGATCAATGACCGAAGTGTGCGAAATATGTACGATTAATTTACCATACATTGAAGTATGATGAACAAGTCTTTAAATTTCCCAAACCACATAGTTCACTTTCTGTTTTCGTATACAATTGACGGGAATTTACTTCCTCCCATTCCTTTCGTACAACTCTTTGCTCGAATGTCATCTTCAATAAAATGGTGTAACATGCACGATCGTTTGAAGAAAGCTTTTAAAAACAGTTCATCCGGGTATTCCATTTGGTCTTCTATCCGTTTTCATTAGTATCAAACAATGGTTTCTTCACCCACTGATAGATTCCCAAATCTCTGTCATACTTTGAATTATTTGAACACTGTTGTGTTTGTTCCGGTTCTTGCTGTGGGAGACGGTCTCATTCAAACTTAAGAGTCTACACTCTCCTTCCTGCTAAGTGGCGACAACCATGAAAAGATCGAGTGCGGCCGACTTCACTGCAAAAAACTCCAACCGAAAAACTGCTCTTTAACATCGGTATTTTAACTGATGAAAGTTAACTTTCTCTTGAACTTCAGTCTTGGCGTTTTCGTGCACACACGATTGTGTTATGTCTGAGCTTGCTGCCCTGGTGGGGCCGTCGTGGTCGGCTGGGCTATAAACAACTTGACTCGACTAGAGCAGCCCGACTCGGGCACAGAGCCAGTGTACCTTTTGTTTATCGGCTGGAAGAGAGGAATACAAGAAGACGTGAAAGAAGAGGCTAAACGGTTTTCCAATAGAGTTTCCACGTCTAGCCTTAACACACCAGAATATCTACACGCTGCACTGAGAGGCGGCTTTACCAACGCATTGTCTACTTTGGGGCCTGCATAAAAAAAAGCCTGCACCATCAGAGATGCTCTTGTGGCCGGGTGAGATGATGGAGGCTTTTTCTTTTCCTTTTGGAAGTGTTAAGGGTTAGGGAGGGAGAGGGGAGGGGGATGACAGGCAATGGGGTAGTGTGTCTAGGAGTTTTACTGCCTGTCTAATTCCCCTGGTCGGTTTAGTGTTACGGCATATGTCAACCACCCCCCCCCCCCCGCCCTCCCCCAAAAGCGTTTCTGGCTCCTGATGAGGATTTCGTACATGCATTTTTTTGTTTGTGCTTTTGTGTTCTTTTTGGGGTAGGGGTGGGGATAGGAAGGTAAACATGTTTTTTTCTTTGTGGTATTTAAGGAGTATAACAGAATATATCTGAAATAAGAGATAACGGTTGAAAGGAAAAAACAGTGAGAGAACGGGTAAAAGGGACTCAGAATGGTAAGGTAATGAAATAAGGCAAGTCTCAATCGTGCCTCCATAATTCGAATAATAATGATAATGAAATGTGTATAATAAATCTCTGAAAGCTCCGTCGCCTAAAACCAGGCATTACTCTGTAGATTATAACTGTATTTTAGTGAACATTTTTTATGTGTATTTTAACTGATTTTTAGAATCGTAAGTTTTTGCGGGCACCAGAATAGTGCACTGAAGAAAATTGTTCTTGAAGTCATAGCTGGTCGTTGTAACCTTTCTTTGTGTTGTGTAGTAATGTAGTAGAAATCACTTCGAGGACAGAGGTGAGTATCAGTGTCATAATGCTTTCTGAAAATCTCTCTCTCTCTCTCTCTCTCTCTCTCTCTCTCTCTCTCTCTCTCTCTCTCTCTCTCTCTCCCTCCCTCTCTCTCCCTCTCTCTCTCTCTCTCTCTCTCTCTCTCTCTCTCCTCTCTCTCTCTCTCTCTCTCTCTCTCTCTCCCCCAAGATTTTTTCCTGTATCTATTTGCCACCCTTCCTGCCAACATCCCTTCTCTGCATGTCTGACTGCGTTTCTGTCTGTGTGTCTCCGTCGCCCTCTGTTTCTCTCTCTTCATCCCTCCTAAGCTCTCACTCTCTCTCTGTCTCTCTTTCTCTCTCTCTGTCTCTCTCTCTCTTGCCTCTCTCTCTCTCTCTCTCTCTCTCTCTCTCTCTCTCTGTCTACTGGTTTTTCTCTTATCTATCTGCAACACCTGCCAATATCCCTATATGTCTGTCTCTCTGTCTGTCTGTCTCTCACTCTCTCTCTCTCGCTCTCTTTCTCTCACACACACAAACAGTCCCTCAGTCCTTCT
>JAMYXO010006011.1:10000-14417 GCA_033310375.1 Conus canariensis | reverse complement strand
CACACAACACACACACACACACGTTCTTTTGCCTACTTGTGGATTCCTTGTCAAACTCAGGCAAAGTGGGATCCCCTATTTCTACTTCAAGCTAATTTCTATTTAAAGCTTCGAACTGGCAATGAATGCATTCATCAGCAGTATGGTTACACATAGAGCGCAACCCGAACATATTCTAGGCGATGTGTGTGAAAGTAGGCTGTCGTGAAATGGTGGGTACAGTGAAACAGTGGGTTCCATACTAATTTGCTTATGACATACTGTGACCGGCTAAGGAGGAAAAGTGAGTCCATGGGTTTGAAATAAACTTCAGTGTGTTTTTTTTTTCATGTAATGCAGGATAATTGAGCAGCTGCAGCTTCTAAATTGATGTTGCCACCCGTCCACCTAATGTTCATTAACAATGCAGTTAGGTTCTTATGACTTGTGGGACAGGTGAAGGCAGCCGGTTGTAGGAAAACTGTAAGAGCACCTTCATTTTGAAAGCTGACATGTAGTTATTATACCCAGAGAGATCGACTGGATGCAACATGAATTGTTCATTTTGTCCAAAATACTTTGCCATCTGACGGTCGAATGCTAATTTGTGTTTTGAACAAATGAAAATCTGCTGGTTTGGTCTTTCTCTTTTTTTTTCTTTTTTGTTTTTTGTCTTTTTTTTCAATTAGCTATGCTTGTATATGTCCCTAGGGTTTTTCTTCTTGTATAATTGTTATTGTTACATTCTCTCCACTGTGGTATCACTCCTACAGGGCTCGTCCAGGTTTCTCCCACACAACCACAGCAATGCAGGCGCCGAATATATTTGTGTGCCGAAAGCTGGAAAACTGGGTGTCAAAACCCATCAGAGAAATGGACATCACGGAGGAATTTTATCCAGTGTTGTTTCTGCTACAGACTGAATGGGAAGACTGCACATTACAAACGCTGTCGATGTCATCTACCATACAGATGCAATGCTGACTTCTTTGAAAAAAAACAAAACAAATCTTGATCAATAGTTGGGCTCCAACTGTCTGGCTTCACAATCAAGCCACTGTTGTAATGTGCACAGTGGTGCGGTAGAATTGATCAGAACAGCCAGCACTGAATGCCACTGTTGTAATGTGCACAGTGATGCGGTAGAATTGATCAGAACAGCCAGCACTGAATGCCACTGTTGTAACGGGCACAGTGATGCGGTAGAATTGATCAGAACAGCCAGCACTGAATGCCACTGTTGTAACGGGCACAGTGATGCGGTAGAATCGATCAGAACAGCCAGCACTGAATGCCACTGTTGTAACGGGCACAGTGATGCGGTAGAATTGATCAGAACAGCCAGCACTGAATGCCACTGTTGTAACGGGCACAGTGATGCGGTAGAATCGATCAGAACAGCCAGCACTGAATGCCACTGAAATGACCCTACAGCAATGCCAGATCTTCTCTGGAATCTGACCTGATGGCGATCCGACGCAGATGGCTCCCTTTGGATCACTGGCATTGAGCTTTGACTGGACAAACCAGTGTGTACCTGACAAAAGCGGGATGTCATAACCAGTTGCTATGGTGTCATGGTCTGCGAATTTGCTGATGGCTAGGAGAATGAGTTCGAACCTTACCATGACCATTATTAACACTGTGAGATTTTCAGTCCCAATAGCTCCTTCCCAGATTGGAGTGCGCCATGAACTTATTGGGAGGGCTGAAAACACACGGTCGCATGTCATCCTCTTCACCAATGCGATATTGTGTAGGCTTGTTATATCATTTCTTTTTTCCTCGGCAAGAACTGTGTGGTTTACCATTTGATGAGATTTATGCGTTTGCTAGCATTTTTTAATTCCACATTTTATGTAGCCACATTCTGTCTTCGGAACAGCAGTGTGCATATTTTTTTTAACCAATCAGATGGATTTTCTCTGAAGAATTTTGCCAGAGGACAATCTTCTTGTCATGGTTTCTTTTATGTGCGCGAAATGCATGTTGCACATGGGACCTTGGTTTATTGTCTCATCCGAATGATTTGATGCCCTGTTTGATTTTTTTTATCAGTCAAACTGTGGAGAAAGGTGAAACCAGGATTTGAACCAAGGGCACTGTATGTGGGGTGACTGGAAAGTGCTGAGCCGCCAGGACATGATGTCCCTTACAAATGTTCCGATCATTTTTCAGCAAAACGCCCCTTCAAGTTCCACACTTCTTCCACTGGTAGTGGAAGGCCTGTATTCCCCTGGTGTAGAAATCTGAATCTAGGGCACTGAGATAGGGGTCCACTGTCTCCATAACCTCATCATCAGTGGCGAAGCGCTGTCCAACCAGATTCTTACCAGGTTCTGGGCCTTCAAGTCTGCTCTAATAGTGATTTATGGGGACTAGAGAGGCATGGCGGAGGAGGTGGACTGGACCACGCCTACCAGTACTAAGCCGAGCTTATGACAAAGTGAATGTCAATTCACTGCCTACGGCCGTAAGAGGATATGGGATTTTAATCCTACCAATACTATGCTGAGCTTATGACAAAGTGAATGTCAATTCACTGCCTATGGCCGTGAGAGGATATGGGATTTTAATCCTACCAATACTATGCTGAGCTTATGACAAAGTGAATGTCAATTCACTGCCTCTGGCCCTAAGAGGATATGGGATTTCAATCCTACCAATACTATGCTGAGCCCAAGACAAAGTGAATGTCAATTCACTGCCTCTGGCCCTAAGAGGATATGGGATTTCAATCCAACCTATCCGGGCTTCTGAGGAGGGACTTGATCCGATCATTTCCACTACGGGGTGGATACTCACGTGGTCTGGATCTACAAATAAACCAATATTGTTGTCAATGGAAAGTGGGAGTGGGGCTGCATGGTGAATGGTGTTATGCATGTGACCTGATCTAAGCAAACACCATTGAACAACGTCGCAGGTGCCTTCCCAGAAGCATACAGAGATGAACTGCTCATACAAAGGTTTAGGCAGGACAAGTTGTGTGTGAAAAAAAACATTTAGAAAGAGAGGGGATTAGTTACAAAAACAAATGACATTTAGGATAGTGAAAACAAAGAACGTGAAACCACTTCTCTTCTCATAGTCGATACAAAATCAAGATGGCTGTTGGATGAAAATAAACATTAGGGTTTGTAAAATTTAGAAAGAGAGGGTGTTAGTTACCGCCAATGACATTGACAAACAAAGCACATGACAAGACAGGATGCATTTCAACCACTTGGGTCTTCTTCAGGCGAAAAAATAAATCACATTTAACATTTAAGACAGTACAAACAAAGAACGAAAATGACTCATCTGTTGTTAGTCCATGTGGTGGGGAGAATAGCCGCTAGGCGGAAATGACAAGGGGGATTATGGGAGAGGAAAAGGAGGGGGGGGGGGTTCGTGGGGGGAGGGGGGGGTTGTGTGATACGATAGGGTTGTGTGTCTAGTTTAGTGGGGTGGTGTGATATCTTTGTGACGGTTGTGATAATGGTGGATTGATAATAATGGTAAGGGGGGGGGGGGGGGGGGGGCAAACTGGGAAAAAAAAAATTAAATTATATATAGAAGGGGTAAATAAGTACATGAACAGAAGAAACTTAAAAAAAAAAATAATAAAAAATTATTAAAAAAAAAAATAAATAAATAAATAAATACAAAAGTTTAGGTGAATAAAATAAATGATTTCGCTGGGTGATGAAAGAGGTGGTGGTAGTTATGATTGGGTAGTTGTGAAAGGTGTGTGGGTAATGTTAATGAGGGAGGGAAGGGGATGGAAGATAAATGGGTGATAAGGTATGATTGGGAGGGGGGGTGAGAGAGAGAGAAAAAAAAAAAAAGGGAGGAGGGTAATGTGTGTGTGTGGGGGGGGGGGAGGAAGGGGGGCAAGAGAAGGAGAGCTCATATCTCTTCATCCACTATGGGGTGGGGGATGGGGGTGGGGGTGGGAGGTTGGGAGGTTCATATTAATTGTGTTGTTTAAAAAAGTAAACAATGCTGTGGGATGATGTTCATTGTAACAGGTGAAATAATGTGTTGGCATCAATATGCTGCTGTTTGTTGAGAGAAGATAGCAGTGATCAATGAAAAACAGGGTATCATGTGTTGCACACACACACACACACACACACACACACACACACACACACACACACACACACACACACACACACACACAAAGGGGGCGGGGGGGGGGGGGACACATGTAAACAATGTTCTAGGTGAGTTAAGATCGTGTGATCATAGTGAGACTAACTGTGGAAAATTTTTTACACACATATTCATACACACACACACACACACACACACACACACACACACACACACACACACACACACACAAAGAGGGGTAAAAATTATTATCATTAATCAGTCACTGATGGGTGATGATCATATGAGATCAACGGTAGTGTAGGAAGAGATTCTTCTCCGTTCCCTTAGGCAGGAA
>JAMYXO010006011.1:0-2500 GCA_033310375.1 Conus canariensis | reverse complement strand
ATCTGGTATGGGGGGAGGGGGGGGAGTGGGGGGGAACGGGGGGGAAGGAGGGGATTGGACACACACACACACACACACACACACACACACACACACACACACACACACACACACACACACACATTTCTACGTTCGTAAGTATTAAACATATGCACACACTCGCATGCGCGCACTGAAACCCCCCCCCCCCCCCCCGCCACACACACACACATACGACCTGAACTTGGAAAAGCATTCAAACTTGGACTTGTACATTTATCGGTCGTCCTGGCGGAAGTGTTGAGACTGATTATTACCCATACGCCTCATCTTCTGTCAGAAAATGAGTTATTTATTAGAAATAACACACACACACACACACACACACACACACACACACACACACACACACACACACACACACACACTCACAAAACCGAAGAAAAAATAACGAAGATTAAGTCGTCCTGTATTCTCTGGGTGTTAGCATATAGTTATACCCATACAGTCGGAGAAAGACAGACAGACAGGCTGACAGACAGACAGACAGACAGAGACAGAAAGACAAAGAGACAGTATGCTCGTAAAATTTCCTGTCAAAGAAGAATGGGTCTGTGCTCGCCCTCGTCATTCACAGAATGACAATCCGCTCTATGTCCTATTTTATTACGAAGCATGTGTGTATGGACATCGCTCTATGTCCTATATGGTTACGAAGCATGAGTGTATGGACATCGCTGTATGTCCTGTATGGTTACGAAGCATGAGTGTATGGACATCGCTGTATGTCCTATATGGTTACGAAGCATGAGTGTATGGACATCGCTGGATGTCCTATATGGTTACGAAGCATGAGTGTATGGACATCGGTCTATGTCTTATATCGTTAAGAAGCATGAGTGTGTGGACATGCAGATGGGACAGAAGGCAGATGTTTCCGCCTCATACAGAAAAGGTTGAGACGGTTAAGACCACGCTGTCCTGACAGTGCCAGACATTCTGCCATGGACTGCGGCCTTGCTGTGATATTTGATATCTTTTTTGGCAATATTAGTCGGTCCATGTAAAGTTTTTTTTCTTTTTCGTCAGATGATTTCCTATTAGAAGACAAAGCAATCGCGCTTTGTCCATTTAGGACCTGGTAAAGAGTGTTCATAGGCACACGCCTCCATTGAAGAAACTACAGCGGGGGCGTGGGTAGTGAGGGGTGTGAGGTCATCAGTGAGTACTGTCCCTTTCCCCACCGTCTGTCATCGCCAAGCCGGATAATAGATAGGATAAGAGGTTTAGTTTGTGTGGAGCCCGACAGCTTCCCATACAGGATAAGAGGTTTGGTTTGTGTGGAGCCCGACAGCTTCCCATACACAGGATAAGAGGTTTGGTTTGTGTGGAGCCCGACAGCTTCCCATACAGGATAAGAGGTTTGGTTTGTGTGGAGCCCGACAGTTCCCAAACAGATAATAGACAGGAAAAGAGGTTTAGCTTGTGTGGAGCCCGACAGCTTCCCACACAGGATAAGAGATTTAGTTTGTGTGGAGCCTGACAGGTTCCCAAACAAGAATTGATGCAAAATTTCTGGCGCGTGTTTTTTATATTATGATTGTTCTTTCTTTCTTCAAAATTCATCCAAATTTGTTAGAAAGTTCCAAAAACTGAGAAAAAAAAAAATTATTACCAATCTCCTCATCCTCAAAGTGAGTTAGAAGCAAGACATGATTGAGCTGCTTTCCTCTGGAGACCCGTTGTCCATGAAATATGGGCTGATACACCCATGGGAACGCTCCCTTGAAGGTTCTGTCGTGTCACATCTCTGGCCATGACACAATGGCATCTGTTAGGGAACAGTTACGTCCCTTCACGTGTTAATGGAATGCCCTGTGCGTGCCTGCACCGTATGTGAACAAAGCACAGGTTTCCAAGGGTGGTGCAGGACCGCTCCCAGGTGGTTTATTCGGCGGTTGAGGACAGTACTTCTCTGGATCCTACCCGCACCTTCGGATGTATCTTTTTTCTTTCTTGGAGACCCGTTGTCCCTTTGGAAGCGCTGTCACCGAGTCGACTCTCCAGTCTCGGTTGCTGGTGTGGGGTCACGGCCAAGCACTCCCTAAACCCAAGGTGCAAGATGACTTGCTGTGTGAGCCATTGACAGAGAGTTTGTTCCCTTGGGTACTAGGACGGCCGGGGAAAAGACAGCGCCGCCGCAGTTTCAGTTTCTGTTTCATCAAGGTGTCACTTACCGCGTGCGGACTAGTCCATACACGCTACGCCACATCCGCTAAGTTTTGAGACCACGCTGCAGCACGTTTTAAAGCTGATGGATAAATGAATTGATGACTAAGATGAGAGAATTCAAGAAGGGAGTCTCATAGCTACGGCTCAGCAAGATGTCTGACTTACAGCATTAGCCCAAGTTCAGACCTTGAGTAACCTACCTGACATTGGCTGTACCGGTATCATCATTGTATGTGTGTGTGGTGAGTGATGAGCTGATTTGGTTTCAAACAAACAAACAAACGAAAAC